>JAIFHC010000549.1:0-50000 GCA_021229015.1 Solen grandis
ACTGGTTTGCATTTGTAGACAGAATCATATTTATATTCTTTTTCACTCAAACAGATTACAATATTGGCTGAATTTTCTTAAATTCAAATCCTAACGTCAGCTTGCTAAAGTCTGCTTTTAAACTATAACTTTCATCAGCCCATAGCAATTAATTACCATTGAATATTGATATGATCGCACATGTAAACAAGCAGTGGCAACTTATTGTTTTCCATATGATGCTTTACCAATATATGTATGTACCTATTCATTAATATGTTAGTTTAAACTGATTTTTTTAACCTTGATTAGAAAATAAATTTTTACAACTTATCTTAAATCCTTTTGACAATTCTTAGGTAAGATAAGCTCTTTGCACCTCTTTGAAGGCAATAAAAAAAAATCCTTACTCCATTATCCATATAAGGTTTGAACCAACGACCTCCAGATTCGCAGTCTTTTACATTACCACAGGACGTTGGCACCCATAATGTCACACAAAAAAACTTTGTGCTGGGCCACTTTATAAGTCTTTTATCATTCTTTTTGACAAAAAAACAACATTTTATTACTTGTATCACCCTGCACACACACACGCCCATCTCTTTAGAGGTCTTCTTTGTTGAGGTCAGTTTACTCCATCTCACTCCCATATCTATGGTATATATCTCAGCAGATTTTATTGATTTTTCACAGTATTAATTAGTACAGTCAGTAACTTTCCCCAGTGTTCTGTTGAACGATGACTTTGACTACGTAGTAACAAACTAGTACTTTCTTTTATATTTTGCAATTAGAAAATAAAATCTTTGGGGACTGAAATTACTTTCAGCTTTTATTTCTATTTGACATGAAAATGGCAAGCAGTTGTATAAATTTAAGACTTAGAATATAATGTGTTGGGTTGAAATATGTGTACATGTATATATAAGGCACTGTTTATATGGTAGAGTAGAGGCACCATATTGTATTGTAGATCTATTAGTTGGTAATGTGCCATGGAGGTCAGTAGGTGTTAACATGTGATAATTTGTGTTAAACACAATTGTATGTATATATATTGAATTGATAAATTGTTATTTAAACTATAAACATATTGCATTTTATCTGCATAAACATAGTATATTTGTCGGATTTGGTTTCAGTTTAAAAGGGTTATTAGGAAGTGAAAATATTACATAAGGAAATCAAACTTGCACATTTCAATTAACACACATGACTTGTGTACATATTGACATATCATGTACATGTACATAATTATGTAATCTGTAATAATGGACATGATTTAAAATTAATTCTATATGTAATTATGAACACATTTTGGATGTAATTCTACATGTAAATTGAATACATTTTGGATGTAATTTGACATGAAAATTAAACACATTTTATAACATGTGGTAAACTATGCTGTGGTCCTTTTCACAAACATTTCAAGATAATACAACTTTGTTTATGATGAGTATGAATGTCAAAATATGTGTAAAATTGATTTAATATTTCGTAGTTAATCTACTTTTGTGTTGTCAATAATCAGAATTATTTTCATTTGTATCACAAAATAACAAAACACATTCTGAGATATTAAAATATTGATGTAATAAATTACAAAAAAATGTCTCTCAACATTTCATTAATGAATTTGTTAAAATAGTTTTGAATGTTAAAAGTAGGTATAAAATATTGTCTTATTGATTTTGGAGTGAATCTAAGTTGAGACTATCACTCTACAGACAGATTACTGAATGTCCAGTGGGTCAAATATTTCGACCCATTCCCAATACCAGTTCTATAATTCTTGCATGATTCATTCCTAAATCTAACATTTCATTCCAAGATTTTTTATTTTTTATTTTTGTGGGGGAAAAGGCCAAGTTAAGTGTTTATACCTACACTTCATGAAAGGTATGAAGGAACTTACTTGATCCAGTTCATCTTATGAGTAACTTGCAGTTCAGTCTGGTTTTATACTGGTACTATTTTCTTAGACATGGGAGATAACTCTGTAAATCCTATTCAAACAGAAATGTCTTTAATTGGATCTGTTCCGTGTTTGACAAAACATCTTAATTTGAGATAATTCTTTCTTCAAATTGTTGGAGATTTAGAACCCTTTGAATAATTGATAAAGAGGTTAGAAATGTTACACACATGTAAGCAATTTCACATGTAGACTTTCTATGAAAAGAGTGCTATATAAATGTGGTATTGTTATCATTACTTTTAGCCTATTCTCACACAAGAAAGTCTACAATATAGTTATATATCTGAACCCTTTACTTCATATAGACTTATTTTGACACATCCTATGAGGAGCTGCCTGATCAGGGTCTCCTGTTTGCTCATGCAGTATCATAGCTCTAGTTTGGGCAAAGGAAAATCCATTGTTTCATATACTATTTAAATTTCAGTCAATTAATATTCATAAACTTATATATTTTTACATGAATATTCATGAGGTAAAGGGTTAAAATTATGGTGATACTGAACTTGGGATTTTTGAGTTGAGGTAAATCTAAGTTTGAGCAAAGGGAAATGCTTTACTATGGTATTATATTGATATGTAGAATGATAAGTCTAATTGATATGACCCCCTTTTTTTTTTTATTTATTCCCATTTTCGGTGTTTTGAAAGCCTGGAGGAATTATTTTTTATTGCCAAATCAATAAACAAATACTATATGTAATTCATATATATAATCAGAATATGTTTTATTATTGGTACTTCAAGTACTTACAGATTTGTTCTAAGAAGATAAATATTCATCCATGTAATAGCTCAGTATAGTTAGTACCTGGACTAGTTTGCCATTTGAGATTTTTATCTTCTGTGATCTTCTTCATGATTAAGCATCAGTTCCTTTGTTAAATTCATACCTTCATGAATTAGAGGTCATTCATTAAACTTATGTCGCTTGTAAATTGTTTTAATTGTAATTTCCATGATGTAATTGGTAAATAATTGTTATTCTAATTTTCATATTGAATGAAATATAAGTTGCTTTCCAAAGGCCTTTTTTACAAACTTTATTTGACTTACCACTGTGTGTAAGAAACCCAGTGGGTTCACTTGCAGTTTTCTTTGACATAGCCTTCCAGATGGCGTGCAGTAGGTTAGTGTCTCTACCAGGGTGTCTCTGTCCTCCTCCTGTAATTAACTGGACATTGCAATATGAATGAAATATCCTCACAGCGACAATAAACTCCAAGCACAACAACTTCATTTGACCAAGTTCATTGTCAGAAAAACATAGTGTCATTTTAAGTTATGTTTTCAAATGATTAAGCAAAGAAAACCTGTTTACAAAGATAAATAATCACATATAAACATGTTCTTAGTTCATTCTTCCTTGGGATATAGTTGTGGGGGTTTTTTTTTGTTGGTTTTTTTTGTGCAGAATTTCTTCTGATATGGTAAGCTGAGCATGTCTGTGCCAACTTGTGTGGTGCTTAGGGGCAAGGGAGAAAAAGCCAACTAACATACATGTATTCAGATTGATTTTGCTAGGGCTGGAAATGTGGTTTTGAATGGCATTAGGTAATGTAGCTTTGGTTACATCATAATCAAGGACTTGATGCAAAACCAGTAACTGCATATTGATAAAGAAGCATTTACAATAGTTTTGCACCAAGCCGTAATCTAGTCTTCAGTGATGAATGGGAAATGTTTAACATTGTTTTTGTTTGTTGATAACATTTACATTATGTGTTTTCATAGGAAAAAGAAAGAAAATATGGTTTTGAAAATGTAGATCTAGAATAAGCTATGCGTTTTGTCACGTGATAATTAGGATGTTAGTAATGCATGTAATGTGCATGTATTGATTAATCAAAGTATACACAAAGTTTGATGTCAGGGAAATCCTTGTATAGTAAAATGTGTGTTTTGTTAAACAGTCTTTAACACAAAATTGTACATACAGTCTTATGAAAAAAGGGTTTCATTCTTTAAATATGGACAAATCCTGAATCAGGCATAAATGTGTTGCAAATTTATATAAATAAAATTTGATCAAACATTTTTGTCTTAAAAGTGTAGATCTATATTTCCCAGAGAGCTTAAACACAATTTCATATGTTATTTTGTTGTGGGGTTAAGCACGTTTTCATTATATACTATATATTTATTTTTTCACATTCAATACCTACAAATTGTGTTTTTATTATTGGTAGAGGACAATATGGAAGAATGACATTGCCAAATATGTTATCCTCTAAAAAGAAAGATATTATTATTATTAGTAGTAGTAGTAGTATGCATTTGTATGGAGGATCGTGCCCGGTGGCTGAGCAGTAAGAGCGGCTGTCGCGTAAACGATAGGTCGTGGGTTTGTTACACAACCGCGACTGCCAATTTTTATTCTTAATACTTTAGTACTGGCTTTGCGCTCATCATGTAAGTGAACCTGTAGTTTCAGGACTAGCTGTCCTGCTGTCTGGATAATGTGACTGGGTGTTTGTCGTATCATGCTACAGTGAAATAGCATTGAGGCAGCACAATGTCTTTCTCCTGAAGGCAAAGTCTGTAAATGTCTAAAAAACTGTCGGAGGGACGTTGATCACAAGCAAATAAACCATGCATCTGGACCACTCTCGGTGTTCAATCTAATTTCTCTAAACCCCACATCGGCGGGATGTATTTTGTTATACCATCTGTGGAGATGTCTTCATGACAACGCCTGACCGTGGACGGTAGATTTTGTGACTTGACTTCGATGTGTCTCTCGTAGAGATGCTCATCTGATTTTTGCATGTCATTTTTACAGAGCTGGTCCAGAGACCTATGCCACCAAAAGGTTAAGGTCAATGTAACTTAACTTTCCCTCAGACACATATAGTAGATTTCGAAATAAAATACATGTACGTGTTTTGTCTACAATGTTTGATGCATGATACGCTTGCGCATCGAACAATTTTCAGCAGTAATATGCGTGATGTAAGTAGTGTTTGTTGTCAATGGTAACACATGAATGACTCCTTAGAGGGGTATATCTACGCTATCAATCGGTCTTTATACTTGCCGAAAACACCAGATTTCTGTGTTAGAGTTAGAAATTAGCCAAGGCTTCTTAATTCCCTTGTTGTTGTTGTTGTTTTTTTGTTGTTGTTGTTTTTTTTGTTGTTGTTTTTTATGACTTTCGGAATGATAAAACCAATTGATTCCTCATTGTATTCTGGGGTTTTTGTTTTTGCAATATTATTGGTATGTGTTATTGCAATATACATTACCAATACATCAAGTAAAGCAAATACCAAGGATGCCTTTTTAACAAAGGAGGTGTTTAAAAAAATACAAAACTTTATTAAAAAGATAAAAACATAAAACAAACATGCATAAGAATTATTACACTGCGTCTCCTACACTATAAGACTTTAGTATTTATTCGAACCGTAATTTATTATCATGATAAAAGATTTGTTCGCTGAAACACATTTTGACCTGATTTATATTAGTCATAAATACACAACATAAGCAATAATACTAATTTCAATGAAATAATTAAAAAGAATTCTTTAAAATAGCTCGTTTACAGATTATCGGTAGAACCTTCTACTCTCCCTCGATATTTTTGGTGAAGTCTGACAAATAATCTCGCTCAGTGTAAGTCACATTACACGGGAAAACTCTATTTTCATAAACGCAACTTCGACGAAATCGATTAAATATAGAATATGGTATCCCTGAAGCTGGTGCGTGTGGTACCACGTGACACGTTCCGCAACATGGCATCTTCTTCAGTTCAGGGTAGCGATTTTGTAAGTTCAGTCAATGAAGTTAGCGCATGCGTGAAGAGTGAATGTGATCAGCCAAAAGACGCAAATGAAAATCTAAATATAGGTTTTAAAATTCTAAATATAGTTTCAATACCGTCTGTGACAGTATTGCCTGTGATGGGGAAACCACCCTTCTTTTTACAATCAGGAATGGTTGAATGTGGTGACCATGTGTCTCTACATAGGTATTGATAGACGTTATATACACATATAGTTAAAATCAAATTCTTAGTCACTGACCATCTGTGAACGAACTGCTTTAAAGGTTCCTGTATTTATTTATTTATTTATTTATTTATTAAGGCAAACGTAAAGCAAACCCTTCCTGGAGTATCAAATAAAGGTGTAGCATACATGTTGATGAAGATGGTTTAAATAAATAACAATGATCGTTATCATTTTTGTGTCGCCTGCATAGCATGGCAGACACATAGGGATCACTTTGTCCGTCGTCGTCGGTGTCGTCGGCGTCACACTTTCTTGTCCGGAGCATAACTCGAAAAGTATTTGAGGTATCACCTTGAAACTTAAAACATGGATAGATCACATTGAGGTGGAGTGCAGTGCACAAGAATGATAACTCTGACTTTGATATTTTCTGAGTTATTGCCCTTTGTTGATTTTCAGTCTTAATTTTTGTCCAGGGCATAACTCAAAAAGTATTTGAGGTGCTGACTTAAAACTTTATAGATAGATAGATCTCATTGAAGAGGAGTGCAGTTCACATAAATGATAACTCTCACTTTCTTTTCTCCTGAGTTATTGTCCTTTGTTGATTCTCAGTCTTTATTTTTGTCAGGAGCATAACATAAAAAGTATTTGAGATATTGCTTTGAAACTTCATAGATGGAAAGATCTCATGAATTTGTAGTGCAGTGCATAAGAATGATAACTCTGTTTTATTTTCTGAGTTATTTCCCTTTGTTGATTTTCAGACTTAATTTTTGTCTGGGGCATAACTCGAAACGTATTTGAGGTGTTGACTTGAAACTTCATAGATCTCAATGGTCTATTGTCTGGAGCATAAAAAATTACTTTGAAACCTCACAGGTGGAAAGATCTCATGGAGTGCATTGTGCAAGAATGATAACTGTTGTATTTTTGGAGTTATTTCCCTTTGTTTATTTTTTTGGATTTAATTCTTGTGTGGTGCATAACTTGTAAAGTATTTGAAGTGTTGCCTTAAACATTTATAGTAGATAGATCTCATTGGTCTGAGTGCAGTACACAAGAATGATAACTCAATAATGATACTTGCAACATATATATTAACGTCATAAGTGCTTAATGACGTCATAATTTTTCTTACAGTTAATGTTTTGAATTCATAGTCATTCTGACACTCCTCTGATGAAGACTGTATAGTCGAAAGTGCTCGGGAAAATTATTACATATTGCACTGTTTGAATATTTTATTCCCCCTCCCCCCAAAAAAAAAATATATATATATATGTGTGTGTGTGTGTGATTTGGTGTTATTTTGTACCTCACAAAATAGATTATGCTTTATCAATAATTTGTCAAAAGATCGATTTTCTAGTCAATTCTTTCATCAAACATGCTTAAATGCAGGCGACACAAGTGTTCCGAGGAACACCCACATCTAGTTATTCAAAGATAAAGAAATTACTGCTTCTGCCATGAGCAAAATAATTTGGAACTTATATAATGGACGCCATTAAAACCTTTGTTTGCAATCACATGTTCTTAGTATCCACAGAAGTCAACCGAAGATTCCAGAAAAGACGTCATGGTGCGTCACCATAGCAGCCATGTGGCTTAATCAGCATTTAATTTCTATATGCATGGCATTGATAAAATTGATGGCTACTAGGGTTCTAAGACCTTAAGACAGGGTTGACTCAGATCTCATCCAGAGCCGTGTATTTTACATTTAGACATGCGTCCTGTCCATGGAAACAATCACACGCAGTGATTAGGATATTCATTTTGTTTTATACAAATAATGATTTATTTCTTCTTTTTTCCTTTTTTTTTTGGGGGGGGGGATATATGACGATATGTATTGTAATCAATGTATGTGGATGCAAGAGAACCCGAAGAAAACCCGTATGTCCGGATGACACACACATACACCTCTAAGAGAGTGGGAAGAGGGTACTTTGGTTATCGCTATAATCCCCCTGTGGGTGTGTAGCCAAAGGCCACCCTAAAGATTCCACAAGACGTGGACATGCACCCGGTAATATGTACGAAATATGACAAGATGGGACATTTGTTATCATGGCGTGGTCGCTTGCACGGATAGACGATATTAATAAACAAACATCTTGTCACAACGACATCGGTATGTCGGCAGGTTTTGGGGGATATTTCTCAACTCGGACAGTTCATGATCATTTTCTGAAATACCTTTGTCAAGTTAACACCAGTTAGAAAAATGATAAAATTGCTTGCAGTGATCCTGTTTGCCGGACTTGTTCACGGGGGAGCGGTAAACAGAGGTATGTTTGTCCGTATCTTCTTATGTAATGAAATTGTTCTTTCTATCTTTTTTTTCGATACAAAAACAAAAACAAAAACAAAAACGCATTACTGTGGATACGCTAGTTTGTTACACAATTTTGGATATTTGACAGAAAAAAACTGACATGTAGAAAAGACATTTATTGTATCAAATCAACGAGTGTAACAGTGAAATAGAACCATAGATCATATACGCAACTCTCCGATTTTTGGGAGCTGCATATTAAACAGAGGATATTCGTTTGTTTTTGTGGAAGATGCAATTTTATTTCATCGAGTGAACTTCGAAAATTTTATTGACACAAGTGGCGTAGTTTACGAAATGAAATAAGATATTGCATCTTCCTTAAAAAAACTAACAATTTTCCTTTTTTTATGTTTAAAAAAGAGAAATTATATTTTTATGATTTTCACTATGATATTATCAAAAACATTTTTTTTTATTCATATCGGAGTAACCCAACCAAAATCATAAAATAAATTTTGATAGTTATATAGTGTCAATGTAATGCCGGGAACATGTTTGATAGAGTTTGGTCAGTTTTCGATTGTCTGTAACTTTAATGCTGCAACCAGGAGATATTCTATTAATATAAAGGTCCTGCTGCAATATGACAAAATAGGTGACGACATGCTGACACACGTGGCATTTTACAAACGTTTTTCATTACTCATTGAAAATAATGATACTGAATCTCTAAACTATGCAATCAAAAATTAAATCAAAATTGTGTGTCAACCTTTAAACTGTGATTTTATTTCAGCGAGAAGGCAGGCTCAAACTGGATGCCAAGGTATATTACAATGAATATGTTTCCTCTTGCCTTTGTTTTTGACAAATTTAAAAAAGAATTAAACAGGTACTTGAAGAATTGTGTATATTTTTTACCAGTTAACAAAGAAAACAGATCACAAAAAATATATATATTATAAAATAAAAGTGATTGCATCAGCATATAAATTTAACTGTGTTTTTCAAGCGATTGTGATTTAAAAGAACTCTATGTACATGTATTGATGTAATTGCTTGAGCGGCAGTTTGACAAACCCTAAAGGTTAAACGACTTACATGTTGGCAACTGAAACTTAAGAAAACGTTATCATGACCTGGGCTGTTTCCTGGTTTAACCATTAATAATCGTATAAATATAATGATTATACTTATTTATCTTTATTACAGTTGATACTTCGAGTTTTGACCACTCAAGACCTCATTATTCAAATTCATCGCAACTTTCCGAATTTTAAAACAATTCACTTTTATAAACCGATGACTTTAAAAACTGACATTGACCCCTGATTAGTATAACATTTGACCTCATATTGCCACCACAGAACAGCAGATTCCCAACCTGTGTACACAGGATGTTCTCCAGGCACCTCTACACTTTCCCCACCCTCTGGATAGCACCAAGTTCTTGCAGTGTGCTCAGGGTCGCCGGATGTTCATCATCCAGTGTCCTAAAGGCGAGCAGTACGATATGTCATCAGAATCCTGCAAATCACAACAGGTGAGTTACTTTTTTTTTTTTTTTGATCATATTGATTAAAGTACATGTACTTTGTTCCTGAGTTTTTACAAAGTGGCACAACCTTTGAATATTGGCCTTTTTCTGTCGATCGAAACAAAATAACCATTATACGTGAAGTTCGACTTTGCAAGACGACAAATTAGTACTCCATGTTTCGTGTTGTCGATGAGCTGGAGGAAAAACCAAAGGTCGTAATCGGGCTTCGCAGTCCCAAACGAAACATTGACATGTTATGCAAAACGACTAGACGCGGCTGATGTTATAATCAGTAGATCTACTTTACTTCTTGTAAAGTTAAAGAATATTCCTGGCGGGGTTAGAACCCACAATTTGCTCGAGTTCAGTTTCGTTTACTGTAGAGAAAGCTAGACGAAGACTTATTTTCTAAGAATTGGTGGCCATTCAATACTTAACTTACTTACTTCACTTCGTGAATAAGGAATATCAGTGGAATGTGGCTTCTGGTGACAAGCATTAAAAAGAAAAGGGAAACATCCTAAAAAATATCAATATAAATGAAGATTTTCTCGCATTTCTCCAACCCTGGTTATAAAAACAGCTTGCATTGATATGGAATAATATTAAAATAGCATCATATAATGTTAGCTGGCTATGAAATAAGTATAAATGATCATCATGAAACGACAAAAGATCATCGTGTATCGATTATTAATCATCATGCAATTTTAAGTACGCACAATATAATGAGAGATGATCATCGTATACTATAATCATGAAGATTATGTAATGGAATGTGGTCTTCAAACAGGCCGCGATCTTCAGAGCAGACTTAATGAGCATCATATGAGGAAAAATGATCATAATAGCATTAATAATGGTCAACATGTCATGTGAGCATCATAAAACAACAATTATTGCGATTTGCACGAATCGTCAGTGTGAACTACCACGATATACATGTAATACATTGACTTATGATAAGGCAGTTACGGCTTTCCATACATTACTGAAATTCAACTCTGTTTTATACTCCTGTCGAATGACGGGACGTATTATGGATTCACCTGTTGCGTCCACAGCGATTGACCTCTCTCTTACTCCGATCTTTACCAAACTTGGTTACAACGTATATTGGCACAATATCTCGGCCAATTTGATAACCAGCCACAATGTCCAAGAGTTACGGCCGTTGAATTGATGAAAATTTGCAAATTTATCAGTGTCAGCTCTCTGTCTCTGACAACCATAAACTAGTCTTAATCAAACTTGGCCACAATGTGTACGGGTACAACATCTCGGCCAGGTTCGCTAACCAGCCAGAATGTTCCTTACAATCCAGAGAAACGGCCCTTGAATAATAAAAAATTTAGAACTGACAATGTCCACTGGCACTAGGACCGCACCCCTCCCCTTTCTCCCTATTTAACAAATATGTTACCAAGAGAGGAAAGGGGGGGGGGGGGGGGGGGGGGGGGGGGGGGGCGAGAGAGAATGCGGCTCTAGCGCCAGTGGCAATGTCCGCCATTTTACTCTAAACAAATGTGAACCAATCTTGTCCAAACTTGAGCACAATGTCTATGGACACATTATCGCAATCAAATTTGATAACAAGCCAGAATGTCTAAGACTTTGAATAAATGAATAACTGCAAAAATAACAGTGTCTGCTCTCTGACACAAACATGAATCGATCTTTACCAAACTTTGTCAAACTCGACCCAGTTTGATAACCAGGACGGACATTTTTACGATAACCAGTGCTCTTGTTTTATTTTCTCACACTATTTATATTTCTAAACTTTTAATGAACATTTTACGGTCAAATGTACTCATTTTGTATGATAGGGTTTACATCCCGTCAACCCAACTTCCAGTCTTCCGTCCAACCCGTGCACAGCAGACAATATCGCCAGGGGAATTTTGTTCTTCCCATATTTGAGTGACACCAAAAAGTTTATTGAGTGCAGTAGGGATGGCTCCCCAAGAGTCCTATCATGCCCAAGCAGGCTGGTATACAGCGCTGCCCAGCAACGGTGCGTACTACCAGGGACAACCGGAACCGGAAGTAATACAGGCTCCGTTGGAACTAATACCGGTGCGACCGGAACTGGCACAGGAGGGACCGGATCAGTTGGTAGTGATATTTGATAGTTCGCAGAAATTGTTCACTAATTCAGATTCTTCGTTTAAGCTTGTAATAATCGGAATCTAATTATTATTTGCTTACCTCAGGTTTTAACGCAAAATTAATTGGCCACGAAATCAAATGTGTAGTTTTGAAAATTTACTTCAACACATGATAGTTAATAAAAAAAAGTCCATAATGAATTTATTTCTTGAATCTGTTTGGTTTGGTTTGTCATGACTGAACTTTAGTTCACAGCAGTTCGTCCATTCGTTCGTTTTTATTAGACGCGTCATGCTCCAGTGATTCTGTATTTCTCAATTGACATTTACTTCATATTTTTCTAGGTTCAAATCCCTGCACAGCCGAGGCTCTGCAAAAAGGTCAGCTATTCTTCCCCCACCCTGACACCAGCAAATTCTTCCAGTGTGACTTGGCTGGAAACGTCTATATTATGCAGTGCCCAGCCAACCTTGTCTGGAATCAGAGTTTGGGCAAGTGTGATACACCATACCACACCAATTCAGGATCAGGTGTTTTGATTGGTTAAAATAAGGAGAATGTGCGTTTTGATAAGCTAAATTCAATGTTAAACGGATTTAAATTCTGATTCGCGTATTGGGTTACTTATATCAATGTTCACAATTGATCTGCATATATAAATGAAACATTCTCCTACGGGCTTAAGAAGTATGTTCATGCACAAACTATTCTAAATAATTATAAATACAATCATTTTATTACATCATAAACAGCATGTTTGTTGATGTTCTGATTTTTTTTGTTTTTTTATGTCATGATTGTGCAATAGATAATGCACGTGGACACAGGTTACTGATATATGTAATAAGGTATTTTTCCAATAAAAGTATTATCAATCCTGATTCAACCTCTTCCTTTTCTGTTCCTGACAAATACATTCATTAAAACATCTCTGAAATACATTTTCTATGTATTTATTTATCTGTAAATTATATAAAGAGGATTACACATTATTATATACCTATACATTTCTGGCTCAAATACACACAAAACACAAGGCGCAAATACAACACAACAGATTAAAATTCCGTATTATGTCAGTGACAAATACGGTGGTACAGTGACATCACTTTCAACTTTCATGACGTCACTTTCTTGAGAAAACTTGATAAACTCATTAAAACCTGTGTAAATTGACTAGTAAAAGGAAAATTTGGTCTCGTGAGATATAATTTTTCCCACGCTGCTCATAGCAGAATACAAAACCCTGAAAAGCTACTGCAATATAATTCACATTTATATTCATAAAATCTTAAACAGGTAATGATTTATTAATTTATCAATTCCGATACCATATCAAATGTAAATCCTCCTAAATAATCATTACTAACATCTTGTTAGATACAATCTTGGGTAACAATAAATACAACTCAATATTAACCAACATGGTTGTTTATTTCTATTCTGATCTCAACAAGTCAAACCGGACATGATTTTGTATCAAATAAATCATGTATAATCACACAATCATTACACCTAACATTTTCATGGTCAAAAGGTACATCTGCAGAGCCATCAATAAAGTTTTCCATCATTTTGAAACAAAAAATCATGTTTTAATTTTAAATCTTTTCATTTTGTTGCTTATGATAGAGACTGAAAATCTCAATCTTGATAGAGACTGAAAATCTCAATAGTGATAGAGACTGAAAATCTCAATCTTGATAGAGACTGAAAATCTCAATCTTGATAGACTCTGAAAATCTCAATCTTGATAGACTCTGAAAATCTCAATCTTGATAGAGGCTGAAAATCTCAATCTTGATAGAGACTGAAAATCTTGATCTTGATAGAGACTCCGAAAATCTCAATCTTGATAGAGACTGAAAATCTCAATCTTGATAGAGGCTCTGAAAATCTCATCTTGATAGAGACTCTGAAAATCTCAATCTTGTTAAAAATAAAGCTAAGGTATTGAACATTTTTTTTCAATATAATGTGGTTAAGTATTCAGTGTACAGTTAAACCGTGACTCATTGTTGATTGTACTTAAACATTTTGTGTGTGCTTAAACCCAGATATTTTTGTGCATTTTTAAGTTACAAATGATTTAATGGTGATTTTGTTAAATAAAATTGGTGTGACACAAAAGAAGGTGTGGAAAAAGTGTGAAAAAATAAAACTTGTGACATCCAAGAAGTGCTATATCAAATATCTACCCGTATATGAAATTTTTCATGTTCTCATTTTTCATTAGAGACTACATACACCTTTTGCATTGTCGAAAGCGAAAACAAAAGGAAACTTAAAATCAATATCCTTCTTCTGTAACAACATTAACTTGTTTTAATTTTTTTCCTCATATTTTGTGTATCAATATTGTCAGGGAATTATTTATCACATGACCATAAGGCTTCAGAATATGGTATCATCCCATTATACATAAAAATAATTAATTGCTGCAAACACTTCAGCGTCAATCTTAACATTTTTTATATACGGTACATGTATATATTTTTTTTTCCTGTTAATTTCATTGCAGTGCAACTGCGTAACTGTGTAATGCACATTTAATAATTAGTTTTATATCTTACAGGAGTAAAGAAGCTTCTTCTAAACATTTGCTTCCAAATCAAAAGCAATGTCCGTAGAGGCATTTTGTAACTACCTGTAAACATTATAATAGTCGTTTTATTTAGGATAGAAAAAACAACCAGTCCTTCTAAAATATTGTGTTTTATTATTTCTACATATCACAGACTTAGCAAAAATATACATATGTTCCTATTTCTACAAATTCCACAATAACACGGGACTAAATAGCAATTCATAATAGCTTAAAATCAAACTCATACCATTCAAACAAATATAACTTAAGTAGAAAAAAAATGATAAATAATTTCTACCAAATTATATTTTGTTTATAACTATCTCTAATAAATAATGAAAACGTGTGAAAGAGAAAGAGAGAGATAGTGCATGTTTCATGCAAGTGCTTGAAAAAATCATTAATTACAAACTGGCCTATCTAAAAACAAACAGTTTGGTAGTAATAACTTTAAAAGTATCTTGTTATTAAAGAGGTATGTCGCTAGCATATAGCTGTAAACACACACTAAAGATAAAAATTATCTGTCATAGAGAATAACTGCACAAATAAAAATTCATTCAAATATCAGTTAATTAAATCCATACTTAAACAACAATGATACATAAAATAACTTATAACTCAAAATCATAATTAAAATTCAAGTTCAAAGGCAATTAACTATTGCCTTACACTAAAAAATATGTATACCAAAAAAATCGATCATACTGGAAAAAAATCCACTTTTTACAATACGTATACATGTTTTCTCCAATTAATATGGACGGAATGCGTCACGCTGCCTTGAACCTCACCATTATAACAAGTAATACTCAGTCCTGGAGATTCTTGATCCTAAAACATTGTCAGCATCAACATACAGTCTAGTTACGTAAACTTGGATCACAAGTATTTGGAATGACAGTTTAACTCATTGAGGGCACCATGGTCCAGTGGAAACATATCTGACTCTGGATCTGCCCGACTGTGGATCCAAAGGTCGTGGGTTCAAACTCTGATAGGGGCAGGAACTTTTTCATGACCTTACCAGGGACTAAGTACTGGTCCAACCCAGGAACTGTCATGAGGGATTAGTATAAGCTGTAAGAACTTGTTTCCCAATCGACGCATAATAAATAAGTTCCTCCTACATGAAGCCTGGTTCTGTTTTCTATGTTTTTGTCATGGATAAAAATGCAGTAACTTGGAAATGCACTTAACCAGAAAAAGCATTCAGTGACAAGATCATCTGAATCAGACAGTGCTGTAATTAACACTTTATGTACAAGCATATTTGTGACAGTATACAGAGGAGCAAATGACCTCATAGTACTTATCAAAATGGGCTTACTTGAATGATGTAACAATTTGAATTTTTATGTTGGTTCAGTAGCTATTCGAGTTAACGTAACTATACTTTAGTTCACCAATATCTCCTTGCCAATGGTCCTTATAAAACAAAGATTTCTTTCACAATTCTATCTTACAATATCTTACAATATAAAATCTTGGTAGAAAAAAATCTGTAAAATAAAAATTCATTGTGATACCAAATCCTAATGTTTTTTCTCAAATATCAAAATAAAGAATTAGATTTTAGGGTTCCAAAACATGAATAGCTTACTTTCTCTCATTTAACTGTTCAACACAAAACACATTTAATAAGTTAAATATTTACTATAAAAAATAAATAAAATTTAAGACAAAACTAAAACACTTTTTTGTAGACATAAAGGTGTCTCTATACAAACTACAGTTAACTAGCCTTTAAAAGGTGCAAACCTACTTCTATCTTTTCTTAAGTAAAATATAAACAATGCTGCATGATGCTGTTGATTAACAATCATCCTTAACAGTTTATATCAGTAACTTTTCACTTATCATTTAATTCCTGATTATAAAAGAACATCTTTAAACATTACTACAAACTGGTCAATAAACATATACCAATACACAATACGTTTCTTGGCACAATGAAGAGTACTTTCATGGTATTGTTTTTCCTAAACTCTTCTAAGGACTTCTATATTCATACAATAAAACTGTTCTTGTAAGAACAATTGATCTAGCGTGTCGCAATGCCATTTTTGCCCCAGAATTCCTCCTTGCGTTTACGAGCTCTTTCAAGGGTTGCAGATGCAACAGAGCAGCTTGAGGCAATAGACTGCATAGATACAGATAAAGCATCATCTTCATCTACACGGGCAACAGGCATTCCTGAAACATGAGAAATTAATTAACAACAACATACACATTAACAATAGACTGCATAGATACAGATAAAGTGTCATCTTCATCTACACGGGCAACAGGCATTCCTGAAACATAAGAAATTAATTTACAACAACATACGCATTAACGATTGACTGCTTTTTTGTTGGGTTAAACATCCCACCAACAGTAATTTAGTCATATGGAGACTATGTCTACTTGAGACAGATATAGTGCTGCCACACTGCAGTATCACGCAGTAGACATGTGGCATGATACCACACCAGGTCACATTATCCTGACACTGGGCTAACCAATCCTGGAACTACCCTTATATACTGAGCGCCAAGCATGGGAGCTATACGGCACCTGTACAATATTTTTACAACTTTGGCATATCAAAGCCTTGGATTTCATCCCCAGGGCAGATGCTTTAACCACTCTTCCACCGGGGATGTTACACTTATAACTGAATCTATCAATCTATCAACAAAATATCTATCAATGATATGAATTTTCAACTTTCAGTTTCGAGACCACATGAGACAGAAAAGCACATGAAAAACTTATTTTATCTCATAGATTCCTATCAGCACTTATCTTTGACTTGACTATTTGAGTTTACAGTCGCTTTGACAGTATTTCAGTCATAAGGTGACGTCCAGCTAATTTCAGGTGGAGGAAGACCCCGAATGCACGGAGGCATCCGGGTAGAACCACCGACATACTGCAAACTTATTTTATTTCATAGTTTCCTATCAGCACTTTTCTTTGGTTGATCTGATTAACACAAAATACAATATGATTGTGTTTTCAGGGCTTGATGCAAAACTGTGGTAACTACTATAAATAATGTTGTAGTTGTACAGTTGTAGCTGTGGATCACGAGGCTGTAGGTGTGAAGGGAGCAAGAATTTTTCATGACTTCCAAGGCACAAAGTACTGGTCCAACCCAAGGTTAAATATTGTAAAGGTTGCAATAACTTATTTCTCCATCATTGTAAACAGAAATAAGCTTAAACAAATTAACTCAATGAATAAAAGGAAATAAAAAGAAAATACATTCTCAAAATCTATCCTAAAAGAAAATGATCAATTTATAAGGAATTCTATGACTGAAATACATGGCTTTGTACATGTATGGTAACTGCTCATATAGAATTGAAAAGAATTCAACTTCAAACTGTTGTTCAATGCAAACTGGAGATAGATTTGGAATATTTTTCCTAAATGTTCTCAGACCTGCCCCAGAACTAACCTTGAATAGCATTAGATTAAACAGAAATGTTTGCTTACCCCCATCGATGGTCCAGGACATATCATGGTGTTCTGGTTTAGACTTGTTGTATGTCTGGCCAAAACCCTCATCTATCGCACTAAGTCCACCTGAAAATACAGATAAACAGATGTAACTACATGTAGTCACATGTACCAAGTAGCCTGTTTTAACCCATAACCTCATGAATATGCATGTAAAATTTAAAACTTAATGAATATTAATTTTCTGGACTTGAGATTGATAGGCCAATTATTACATACTAAATATCTAAACTCCAGGCCTTGTGGTGTCTGTGATGAAGATTTTTCCTCTATTAGCCTATGTTCAATCAGGGGACCACTGGGGCAGGGTGCCAAATTTGACCCCAGGGTTATGATTTTATCAATCTTGGTAGAGTCTACTCGGCCATGTTACATACCAAATATCTAACCTCCAGGCCTTGTGGTTTCTGACAAGAAGATTTTTCTAATTTTTTCTATATAAGTCCATGTAAAATAAAGTGACCCCAGGGGCAGGGCCAATTTTGACCTCAGGGTCATGATTTGAACATTCTTGATAGAGGTCTACTAAACAAAGCCAAACACTAAATATCTAAGCTCTAGGCTTTGTGGTTTCAGAGAAAAGGGTTTTTTAAGATTTCGCTATTAAAATATATTTTTAGTTCCTGTAGCCTAATTATGAACAGATCGGAACTATTTGAACGATTTTTATAGGGGACCATCTTAGGAACATCTTTGCCAAGTTTGATCACTTTCCCATTAGTAGTTTCAAAGAAGAAGATGTTAAGCAAGCATCAAATGACTTAAAAGTTATGGACTCTTTTGCTCAAAGTCTAAAAAAATTGCATTTACTTTAAAATTCCTATGATCACAATTTATAAATGGATGATTACTTTAAGCAAAAACATGACCAAAGCAAAACTTGTAGCATTTTACAAAATCTCTCAACAAGAGATTTCCTCAGCCCAAAGATCTAGAACTACCTGATTTACTCACATACAGGATACAAATGCTGCATAGAGATTATAATATAAATTGTATTATTAACCCTTTCCCTCATATAGACTCATTTTGACGCACTCAATAGGTACCACATAAAGCCTGTTCTGCAGAAAGCCAAACTCAAACCTTACCAAATTTAATTGTAAAATCCTCATTACCAGACCACTGAGGAGCAGCGAACAGCATAAAACCTGATCAGCCTGCGAGTTACTCGCAGGCTGATCTGGTTTTATGCTGTTCGCATAGATCTTTTCATGGTTTCCTCTATGAGGGAAAGGGTTAACCTATTCTCACAGACAAAGTCTTCAATTTCTTCCAAATTTTGAAATTGTGGTGACACTGAATAAGAAAATAAAGAATGGAGGAAAATCTCAATGCAAGAGGTTTTATAAAACGCTGGCCTGATTTCCCTGACTGGCATTTTACCTTTTTTTTTCTTAATAAACAAGACTAAAATGACCCCTGACAGACTTTCTGATAGAGGTCACCACAGAATTGTTCAGGATAATCAAAATCCTCATGTTAACATAGATTAGCTCAATGAGAAAAAATTTATTCTTGACCTTGTAAAACTACGTTAAAATTTCATAAATCATTTTTATTGTTGAATTGCTTTTGCAACCAGTTAATTTTCATAATCATACAAGATTTCATGGGTACATATTGTTGTATTGGTTGTTAAGCCTATCTTTTTAATCTAGTACATTGTATAATACTTAACTTATGCAAAATTAAAATTTTCATACACCATAAATATTTCAATGGAAAGACTGAGGAAGCTTGTATAATGTATTATATGTAACTTACCTGGAGTGGGTCCCCGTGCTTTTGCTGGTGTATAGACAAACTGGGTTTTCAGCTCACTGTCCACAAGCTGGGAATCATCCCGCAGGAAGTGGGAGTCCCGGGATGGCATCCCAAATGTTTGAGTTGTAAGAGCGCTGGCTTTGTTTACACTGTATGTCTAACAGGATAGAGGAAAGCACTGTACTAATATCATCATTAGGAATGTAATACTTTCTTAACTATTAACATTCTAGTAAGTAACAAAGAGTGTTCCTTGACCACAGATGTCACATGCTAAAAGAAGTGTAATAGAAAAAGTGTAACAAAGTGTTACAAACAGACAGACAATGGAGAAATAGTCTAGAAGTAGTAAACATGGCTGAGGATCCAAATGTTATGGGTTCAAACCGGTTTAGGGCAAGAATCTATCCCAGATTCAACAAACTGGTTCAGTCCAGGGACAGTCAAGAGAGATTAGATTAAGCTTGTGTAATTTGTTTCCAAATCAACATAAAAGAAGTTTTAACATAACTGAAACTATACTGAAATGTAAGTATCATGCATCTTCCTTTGAATGAACTTTATGATAAACTTCTAATTCAATGAAAATTTCTTCATGAAAGCATTTATACCATTCTCTCATAAAGTGCTGATGCCTGAAAGGCATTTATCCTTTGGCACTGGTCGTAAAATTAAAATTTTTATCTGACCGCTCCCTGAGACAAATATCATAGCACAATACATGTATAGCTTTTCTGTAGATATAGGAAAAAATCATCAGGTTTATGTACCTTACTCAAAAAGAACCCATAAAGAACACTTCTAACATGATGAAATTGTTAGCAACTGAATGTACCCCCATCAACTGAATGTACCCCCATAAACTGAATGTACCCCCCCCCCCCCATCAACTGAATGTACCCCCATCAACTGAATGAACCCCCATCAACTGAATGTATCCCACCCCACCCCCTCAACACCCCACCCTCCCCAGTATGCTCCAAACCTTCTGTCCAGCCAGTGGTTTGTGTACAACTGGAGAATATACTGGTTCAGGGCTCTCATCCTCAATTGATCCTGGAATAGAAAATATTTTGTCTTGTATTTTATATTTTAGTTTCAGCACCAGCCTAAGAGCAGGGACACCCTCCTGCTGAACAGCAGGTGTCTTCAGTATGAATGTGGAAAAAAAACCTTTATTAATTTTTTTAAGAATCATCTGGGTGTTAATAAGATAACAGAATTAAACAGTAAATTTACATTCATTTTACTGAGGATACAAAGTTATCCCCACATGTAACACCATTTCACAGAGCATTCATGGAAATAATGCATTTAAACTTTTTCCTTTCCGATAACAGATTAATTTAACTCTTTTTTTACCCTTTATGTTAATTTGTTTTGAAAATTTGCCTCTTACCAATCGAGACGCTGTCAACAGACTTGCTGACCATTTTCTTGCCAGTTTTCTTCTTCCTGACTTGAGGGGGAGAGCTCAGTAGGGCCCCACCCACAGAAGGAGTTGTGCGGTCCAGATGGTGACGCCGTACATTGCCGTTCTGCATTAATTGTTCTCGCAGTTTGGGCGTGGTCTTGCGACCCTCCCCACTTAATGCAGCTTCTGAGAGTTCCGATGGGGTTTCAGGGCTGAAGTGTTTGGAAATATTGTAGTATTAGAGGATATACCTTTGTAATTAAAGGCAGGTATGTGAAGATTTAAAATATTTAATCCAACAATATGTTGGCATTCCAGATGGAAATAATACAGTAAACAATTAAATCTGAAATTCTCAAGATATGGTGTTACAGTCTATGTGGGAGAGATGGAACATCAGTTAAATAAGAGAGTGCAGTAACACCTAAGGGATGTTAGACTGACAAGAGATCGACCAATAAACACACAATTTGCACTAAGAAATGACACTTATGAAGACATGTGATTTTCCATCTTGCGTTGCGTATATACATGTACAGTGGGTTAAACTGAAAGATGATTACATGACACAATTTGGATAAAGAGACTGCATACAATCAAGCCCTTTGGCTGCAACACACAAGAATTGCCTTCTATGCTATTAATGTCAATTGACGTCCTAGAAAAGGCGCCAAAATTAACATCATCTTTTGACGCTGTTTTTGTAAAATGTTGATGTGGTTCATAGTGATAACAATATGGTGACTGTACCAACGTCCATCATGTACTTGCTCAAAAATTCATGCTTTTTCTTGAGAAAGGCAAATTTTTGCTAACATTAAAAAAGAGTGAATTTAATTGTTTAATTTCACACTACATGAAATATCTGGACATTGAAAACAGGCTACAAATGGGAGAGAGTTGAAATACACAAGACTAGTGAATACAAAGGAGACAAACCAAGAAGTGTTGCTTGGAACACCTGTCAGGGAACACATGTGTCACCTGCAGAAAGAAGCATGACAGAATAATTGTGACATATGAAGTGTGACAGATAGATGGACAGACAGACAATGGAGAAGTGATCCCTATGTGCTAACAGGAGGTGAAACAAAAAGCATAAAACAGTACAAACCATTCATCATCATCATCCCCAGTCCAAGCAAGTTTCTTCTGGGGTGGGAGGTCATCTGCAACACTCATACTCTCACTCCTGTGGTCATCTTCTGTTGCCATGGTAGCTGCTATACTCTTGTCTTCCCTTATATCTTGTTGCCTAGTAACCAAGAAAAATCTTAAAATATGTTTGTTTTTTTCAAACATTCATAAAAAAAAAAAATTAACACCATGACCAGACAGATCTCAAAAGAGATCACCATCTTCCTATCCTGGCAAATTACCTATGTACCAACTTTGGTCGGAATATCTCACTACTAACTAAAGTTATTAAGAAGAAACTGAATCCCCCCCCCCTCCCTAACCGTCCAAATGACATACATTAAACTAATAACCAGATTTTTACAAGATCAAGGAAAATCTGGTCAACAGAAATCCTATTTGCCTGAATTCATTTAGTAGAGGTATAATGATTCAGTTTTAAAGCTTTAATTCATACCTGTCATCCTTAAAGATACCACAGCCCGACTCCAGTGACAATGCTGAAGCAGAGCTGCGAGCCGTGGTGGTGGACGCCTCCCACAGATCATTCTGTTTTGCCATCAGCTGCACCAGATGTTCACGTGAGAAATGCGTTCCTTGAGCTCGCAGGCCATACTCCTTTGCTTTCTTACGTAGTTCCATAACTTCAGAAAACCAGTTTGATGCAGAGGGCGTTTTGATTTCATCCTCACTCTGGGTACAGCGTGTGGAATAGAATAGAATTGACATGAGAACAAGAGTGTTCTCTGAAACAAGTGTGTCACCTGCTGAAGCGTGACAGAAAAAGTGTGACAGACAGACAGATGGACAGACAGACGACAGAAAAGTGATCCCTATGTGTCACCTGCTGTAAACTTCAAGCATTTAGCCCTTAGATTCCCAAAAGGCATTCAAATAATAAATGTTTTATCATTTGGCTGCTAACTACCCTTTCCAGTCACTTTCTGATATCCTTATGACTGACTACATATGAATGTAGGTATGGAACTATCAAACTTTAATAAAGAAATGTAATAACTACTTCAACTTTTATTTTTAAAAAAGATAGGATTAAGTTAGAACAGATTTAGAGATTATGTGAATTTTCCTGGATAAATTCCAAGAAATTACAACTGTCATACATATTTACCTTTTAAATAAATTCATGTCATTTGACAAAGATTTCTTCAAAATACTGACAAGTGTTATCAGGACTTATTTATGTTAAGAGTGATGCCATTATATTACATCCATATTTCAAGGCTTTAAATATCTTAATATAAAATGAATAAACTGCAGTAGAGTTGCTTCATAAGATACTTTTCAAATCCAACAAATCCTTTAAAGAACAAATGCTGAAACTTTACATCTTAGGAAAATTGGTTAAAAATACTTACCGCTTGAAGATGAAGTTGTGGGGGACTAGCACCATGCCAAGAGCCACGCAGATAATCAAACCTGTTTGGGGGCTTGAAGTTGGACCGGTATTCACTCCTGACATTTCTGAAAATCAAGAGAACTGGTATTTCAATTTGTACTTTGTAAATAAAATATTTCTTTGTATTCAGTGGGTCCATTACCACATGGGAGTGATCAGGGAAATACATGTTCAAGGGGAACTAAATATTCATTTATTTCACAGATGGTTTTATCCATATTAAACTTGAAACTAATTAAAATCATTCAATAAGTAGACCTCTTTTTATATAAGCTGATGAGGCCTTCTGGCTTTTAATGGACAATATTTTTCAGAACATGGAACTGCAAAGAATAAGTCTAAGTCATTGTTTGCCAATCAATACTGTGGTTGAACAAGAAGCAAAATGGCATATCCAAGAGCAAAAGAGACAACTTCCCTCCATTTGAAAGAAGATTTCATTTTATTTTTTCCAACTCCAAAATCGCAATTAATGAAATACAGACGATAATTCCTTTGAGCCTGCAATTTCATGTTTGATGAGACTACTATCTACCATTGCTTAAAAAAAACCTATCTATGTTCGGATTTAGACGAAACTTGAATTTCAAGGGGTGGTGATTTAGACTAAATTTTTTACAATTGGGCTGGGACTTAGAATACACCCAACACAATGCTAACCTTGATTTCTTCACAGGGACCTGTGGTGCAGGTGTTGGCATCTTCTGGTCAGTCTCCAGGGTCAGTCTCTTGTTGCCAGGGGAGATAACTGGGGATGAGCCAGCTGTAGGGATATCCGCTGGGGACAGGTCTACGTGAGAAACAAAAGTGGAACTTACTTAACTAACTACTTACTTCCATGGTTGAACCAGTACTTTGCACCTGGAAAGGCCATGAAAAATCCTTGCCACAAGGTGTATAGTACTCTTTTTGAATAAAGTAGATCTACATATCACAAGAAAATGATGATAAAATTAAACATGTATTTTGGTTACAGGACTGCTATCCTTTTGTTTTTTAAGTACAGGGGGGCAGTCAGAAAATATCCAGACTTTTCATGCTCCTGTCTTTCCACGTATAGCTATACACACATTATACATTGGGGAAAACTACATTCTTTCGCCAATAACAGTTGATTTTCATGACAATTCTGCATACACAGTTTTTTGCCCATTGATATATGATAGGTGTTTCGGCTATAATAGACTCTCTGTAATAAAGTTTATGGTTGCAGAAGGTGAAAAATCCTGCCACATTTTTCAGAGGCTTAAAAAATGATTTCCTGATAAATGTGTATCACATTCAACCTTCTACCACTGGGTTTCTCAGTTTCGTGATGGCAGAACAAGTGTTTGTGAGGCCTAGGCCTGGGCAGCCAGCTGAGGCGGTGTCCCCAACAATGGTAGCAAATGTTGAAACTTTTGTCAACAAAGATTGTCAAATAACTTTGGAGGAGGTAGCCAACAAGTTCAGCATCGGTAAGGCATCGGCACACATGATTTTACACAAACACTTAGGCATTATCAAGGTCAGTGCTAGGTGGGTACCTAGACAGCTGTCTGCAGATCAAAAGGCAACCAGAGTGACCAATACAAAAGAACATTTAAGTCATTTTAATCATGAAAAAATTTGTTTTTGAACTGAATTATTACTGGAGATGAAACATGGGTTCATTATGCTGAACCTGAGACAAAAGTTCAGTCAAAGCAGTGGAAAGGAGCTGATTCTCCACCTCCTTAAATGTTTAACCTGTCTCCTTCAGCTGGCAAAGTCATACTTGTTGCATTTTGGGATTCATGAGGGATGATACTTGCTCATTTCAAGCCAAAAGGTCAAACTGTCACCACCAAGTACTATTCTGAAGAAATTCTGAAAAAATCTCAGAAAAAATGAAACAAATGGGTCCAAGGTTAGCACAGAAAAATGTCCCCCTTCTTCATGGTAACACCCCCTTCCATACCGCCGCAGCTACAGTGGAGGTTATCAACTCTTTCAAATGGCAATTGTTGTCTCACCCTCCCTATGACCAAGTCCTTACCCCATGTGACTTTTATTTGTTTCTTGAACTGAATAAAATGGTTGCTGGAAAGAAATATAAGACCAGGGCGAGTTTGATAGTGCCTTAAACATAGGTCTACGTCATGATTCACAGTGGGAATACAAAAACTCCAACGAAGATGGCAAAAGTACGTAGACATAGGTGGAAAATATTTTGAAAAAGAATAGAAAGAATTTTTGAAAAAGGTTGAATGGTTTTCGAGAATGCGCCAAAAGTCCGGATATTTTCTGACAGGCCCTCGTAAATACATTTACATAAAGGTATATCTATAAAAAGTTTGGTTTCATTTTTAAAGAACTCAGCAGATTTTTTCCTATCTTTACATGTTGCTTATCTAAACATCTGATCCATTTAACCATTATTGCAACTTATTACAGTAAAATATTTCTCTAAAACTTAAGTATTAGACCTTACCTTCCATACTCTTGCTTTTTTGCATCTGAAACAGGGAATGTATTAATTAAACCAGTTTCTGCTATGCAACTACATGTAAATATATTTTATCTCCATTATAACACAATTTCAGGGTCCTAACCTAGTTACAGCTTTATACTGGACTGAGTTTTAAGGTATTCGAATGACCAATTGTTTGCCTTGTCTAACCTTCTAAAAACCTTTCCATTTCAAATCTTTGGAGAAAATATCTGTGTGAACCAACATAAAACCAGACCAGCTTCCTGGTATCTAGTCAAGATATTAAACTGTTTACTACTTATCAATATCTCTGTGATGACAAGGACCAAGACCATAATGACAAGGACCATAAAGAGAAAAAGGGAACTAAGCTTACTTTAAGGATCGTCTTCTGGACTGGCACTGCTTCCTTCTCTGGGACAGGAACCAGCTTGTAGGCCTTAAACTGCTTCTGGTATTCTGACACCTTGGGAATCACATCCTTCCTAGGGGGAACCAGCTGTGGGTTGCTGTTGTACACCACCTGCATAATAAACTCAGTGTCTGAATGAAGACTAACAAAAAATTATATAAAATAAAATACGCTCAAAAACATCATTCCCATTTCAAATTGAACATAACCTAGTACTGTGGTCAATGATTTCTGATTTGATGTAACAATTTGTTACAAAAAGAAGTGTTTCTGCTGAAAGAAGCATGACATAAAATTTGTGACAAAGTGTAACAGACAGATGGACAGACAGATGTCAGAGAGGTGATCCCTGAACGTACCTCTGCTTACAGCAGGTAAAACTAAAATTTATAATACATTAAAATGGTCTCTATAAATTTAAATTTAAATAACAGATGATAAAAATACAACTCTCTAACCTGCAACTTATCAAATGTTATCAAATGTTTTAATTGTCTTTTCTGATGACATTATTTTAAATTAGGATGACTTATCTAAATCTAAACAACATATTTAAACTGCTTAATCAACATTTTCAACCATTAATGAAATAATGTTGGTGACCTATTCATAAAATCTGGGTTAAAACCAAATCTAAAATATTTAAAGATTTTCTTCTCACACTTTCTCTCTAAAGACTATGTATCTCTTTAAACATGGACACATACAGGAATACTAATTAATTTATACAAATCCAAGACAATCTGGAATCAATGTACAAATAGTAAAAAAAAAAAAAATAGATTATTAAGTATGTGATTCTAAAAGAATGATATAAGATACAGTTACTGGTATGATAACAGTTTCTACATATCCACAACTAAATTATAAAGTAGGACAGTTATTAAAGGCAATTAACAAAACTTGTATTTTACAATAAGATTACAATACTGAAACAAAAATATAAATCTCTAATTTGCTGACTAGACATAAATGTGTTTTGTTTGGTTTAAAAGCCAACTGACAGTATTTCAGTCATTTCGGGACTTTGCATAAGAAAGATGTAGTGCAGCTTCACTGTAGAGTACAACATAGCCAAGTGGCATAATATCAAACCCAATCATAAAGTTTAACAAATGTCCTAGCACTCCTTGAACTACCCTTGTAATTCTTTTGATGAGAGCCAAGGTAATATATCTAAAACTTTTTTATGTACATTAATACAATTACTCATTAATAAAATCAATCATACCAACTCCTGCAAATATTTTTTACACTATCCATGACTTACCATCTCTCTAACCCCTGAACATATTACCCATTTGCATTTGATTGGAATATTTGTAATACTATTAATAACAAGAAATGTTTGTAAAACATATATGCCCCCCTCATATGCCATAATATTTATATGGCTATATAATATGTATGATGTTTGGCTTTGTAATGTGGATATGTTACAAAGTTCAGAACTTATCTTGGTGAAGGTTTACTACTGATAATTATTAACACTGCTAACTCATTTGAGTTTTACCTTGTATATTGCATCCAGTAAAGGTGAAAATGCTGAAAAAAAATCTGGTGAAAAAGATTTGACCAGAACCCATTTTGATCAGAATCTATATCGGCATTCAATGTCACAGTGACCTTGACCTTTGACCTAGTTATCCCTAAATCAAAAGGGGTCATTTAATGGTCATGCATAATCTTCATACTAAGTTTGAAGTTCCTAGGCCCAGGCGTTCTTAAGTTATTGAGCGAAAATGGTTTGGTCACCATTTTAACATAAAATCCCAGTAAATCAAGGTCACTGTGACCTTGACCTTTGATCTAGGGACCCCAAAAATCAATAGGGTTCATCTTCTGATCATGACCAATCTCCATACTAAGTTTGAAGTTCCTAGGCCCAGGCTTCTCAAGTTATTGATTGGAAACAGCTTTGTCACAATTTTCAAAATCAAGCCCAGTAAATGAAGGTCACTTTGACCTTGACCTTTGACCAAGTGACTCCAAAAACAATAGGGGTCATCTACTAATCATAAGCAACAACCACATGAAGTTTGAGACTTAAAGGTCAAATAGAACTTCAAGTTATCACTTAGACAAGGTCTGGTATTATACATACACAACATGTGACCTTGACCTTTGAGGTTATGACACCAAAAACCATAGGGGTCATCTACTAATCATGAGCAACAACCACAAGAAGTTTGAGACTTAAAGGTCAAATAGAACTAAAGTTATCACTCGGACAAGGTCTGGTATTATACATACACAACATGTGACCTTGACCTTTGAGGTAATGACACCAAAATCAAGAGGGGTCATCTACTAATCTGAGAACATGAAGTTTGAGACTTAAAGGTCAAATAGAACTTAAGTTATCACTTGGACAAGGTCTGGTCTACCGACAGACTGACGGACCGACCGACATGAGCAAAGCATTATACCCCCTCTTCTTCGAAGGGGGGCATAAAAATTAGTACACAAATTAAATAAATGATACACAATGTTTAAATTCAATATAATTCTTTTCAAAATAACTTTTTGCCTTGTTAAAAAACATTTTTTTCTGGGGCTTCAAGATGAAGAAGGGTCTGAGAGAGAGTAATTAGAGGATAAAATTTATTGTAAAATGTTATGTCATAAATTAGTTTAGCTTTTCAACCATAGCATATTTCTTACTCCTACTTGGAGAAAGATCACTTTAAACTTTTGTGAAATATTTTTCTTGCATGCACATTCATGTCATCTCTTATGCCTTAAAATTGATGTCAGTTTAAAAGTTTTGCTGTTGTTGATTTTTTTAATGAAATGAGTTCAAACTGTGCTAATCTTTCATGAAAATGTTTTTACCAGTGTTTATTTTTCTTATACTGGGTATGCAGAAGCACATAACTACAGCATAGGCCCTTCATTTCACTGAGTTCTTATTATTGCTATAAAATCTGCAAATTGCTTAACCCTTTCCCTCATAGAGGAAACCATGAAAAGACCTTTGCGAACAACATAAAACCAGATCAGCCTGCGAGTAACTCACTGGCTGATCAGGTTTTATGCTGTTCGCTGCTCCTCAGTGGTCTGGAAAAGAGGATTTTGTAATTAATTTTGGTAAGGTTTAACTGTGGTTTTCTGCAGATCAGGCTTTATGTGGTACCTATTGAGTGCGTCAAAATGAGTCTATATGAGGGAAAAGGTTAAAAAGATATTCCCCTGAATGTCATAAAATTTATAGCTGTCTTTAATTAATTTAAGCACTCATGAAATTATGCTTGGAAGAAGAAAATAATGAAAAAAATTCACAAAAAGTTAAAAACGCCAGTGAAATCAAAGTCCTTTACTGTATGTAAACTATGTGAAATAGGGAGTTATAGCTAGAGAAGATATATGATCTTTAACAGTTCAAAAGTAAGCATTTCTTGACCCTAATGTAAACATACAATACCTGTCCCAAGAGAGCTAGGGGTAAGCAGGTGATAAACTGAATGGAACAAGATAGTGCTAAGAACAATATAAAACTATAATAAACTAAGGTAAGGGAGGGATATACATTTACCTGAGCAGATCCAAGACTCTAAATCAAGATAATAAATAAGCAAGGATTGGTGCTGCATGTTAAAAACAATCCAACTAAAATGGGACATAGGAAAATGAAAAGCTCTGCAGATTTTCAAATAAAAAAAAAAAAAAGTCTGTTTCTAATAAGCTATACAGGGCTGGGTCTGAGCTTTGAAGAAGAATTCAAAAGACCATACATGATAAAAATGTTATTTACAAAAAGAAATGGCAAAAATATGCTGATTTCAGTCTGATATAAAAAGAATCTGGTAGGAAAATTACAAAATCAACATTAAGAAATGACCACGAAACTATATTAAGCATATATAGAGATAGAAGAAGATGGGACAGCCTTGTGGTTAATCCTCAGTATGTACTATCTGTTTTTTATATATAAAAAAAATGCAATATTATAGTTTCAAAGTACTTTAAGTTCATAAATGTGAAAATATTATTTTGAAAAAAAAAATCAGAATTAAATCATTTCTTTACCAATCACTTGTTTTATATGGGTTTGTAAAGATCATTTTACCACTGTGAAATGAGTGAAAATCACATGACGACAAATATACTATTCAAAATTTGCTATAGTTCACTTACTTGGGTACTTGATAGATTTATTTTTGACCATTTTAAACCACCATCTCAATGACAGGTTTTGGTAGGTTTATTAGGCTGCTTTGGGTGATAACTAATTCAATCATTGTATGAAATCATTTGCAACTAACAATACGGAATCCTTAGCAAATTTTGAGTAGTATAGTTACACAGCACTCTTTTAAAAAAAACATTACACAGCAGCTGTGTATACACATACCTGTTCAGCCTTCAGCAGAGGAGAAGCAGGCATGCCAGCCTTCCAGGCAAATTGCTTCTGGTACTCCGACAATTTCTTACTGGGACGTGGCGCAGAAATGCCTGTCTTATACTTCAGGGCATAGTCAGCCTAAAAATAATTGAAATGAAAAATAAATCTCATTTAGAACTTGAATAAATGTATGACAAGCTTAATATTCATCTGATTTAATGATGCATGTTTAATTATAGTGATCATAATAAAAGCATCTGAGGTACTTGATGAGGAAAAAGAAGTACCATCATGTTGACATTTTTTTCTGTATTAAAATCATCACAATCAACAGTAATCATCATCATCATCATCATCAACAACAACAACAACTTGACAACAATTACTGTATTAAAATCATCACAATCAACAGTAATCATCATCATCATCATCAACAACAGCAACAGCAACACCAGTACTTACAGGAGCCTCGGGTGCAGAGTCCATGACCCCCTTGTCTACATTGGTCTGAGCGAAGGCATTCATGTTCTGCAGTCTCTTGCTCTTCATGGAGTCCTTCACCGGGTCCTGACGGTCCAGGTTCTTCTCCTGAAACATCCACAACACCATCTTCAAACCTGTTAACTGTCGCTCAGTGGTGAAGAGACCAATGTGTAGAAGTAAATGCTTCACATAGACTTTTTCTAAAAGTTGCAAAATGTGGTTAGCGGTATGTTTTAATACTTGGTTTATTGTAAAGTGGAGAACTTTTTCTTTGATAAGGCATTTTTTTAATTATTACAAACGAATATCACATATCAATTGGGATACCGATATATATTTAGAACTTTACAGAACTTTTCTGCATCAGTATGAAAAACAAAATCTTTCATATACTAGAGATCAAAACAAAATTGATAAGACATGTCTGATCATTGAAGACTAGCAAAACTACAAGAACATTGTATCTCTTTACCATATGAATATTCTAATACAAATTTATAACTGTATGAATATTAATTCAAAGAATTTTAGATGGTATACAAAAAAAACACTAGATTTTTCTTTGCCATGCAGACTGTGTAGAATCTGAGCTACAAAATTGTACAACAAACAGAGGAGATTTTTCAGGAGCTATCTGATCTGTCTACTTTGTTTGCCAATACATTAAAATTAGTAGTATAGGATTAAATACAGAAATAAATGTACATGTATGTACTACAATATCAGGAATGTAAATTAAAAGCTAGTTTAACCCTTTCCCTCATAGAGGAAACCATGAAAAGACCTATGCGAACAGCATAAAACCAGATCAGCCTGCGAGTAACTCACAGGCTGATCAGGTTTTATGCTGTTCGCTGCTCCTCAGTGGTCTTGAAATGAGGACTTTATAATTAAATTTGGTAAGGTTTAACTGTGGTTTTCTGAAGATCAGGCTTTATGTGGTACCTATTGAGTGCGTCAAAATGAGTCTATATGAGGGAAAGGGTTAAGAAAACTAAATCTACAATAATGGTCACTATGTTACTAACCATGACACAATGGCAAGTAAATCATTCTAGTCATACCAATATATATATATTACATACACTAATAACAGGAGGTTAATGTGTAGTAATACAGCATGAAAGTAAAACAGTATACCTTTGTATGTTAGTCATAAATTTCATGAACTTTGCTTAGATCATTAAGTAAGAATCTTGTATAGAAAACAAGCCCTTTTAGTTGCCAAAAACTAGTCAGAAACTTTCCCAATATTCTAGTGTTTAGAAGAAAACATCAGAAATGTTAACAAATATTTTTCCCCATAGCAAACAACAAAATCTTATTGATTGCCAAAGCCTGTTTTTTCGTCATTTTTCCACTCAAATGATTGACCATGAAAAAGTAATGCTAGAGGCCACTTTCATGGAGTCACATGGCATTTCTATACAGCAAGCACTACCAACAGATCAAAATGTGTGCTAGTGTAACAGAAATAAATGGTAAAATAATGGAAATCATTTCAGGTTTTGCAATCAACATTCAGCAAATTGATAACACCTGGGCTGTGACAATTTCATGTAAAAAAAAAAACACGTAACCAAGTAAAATCCTACTGCCCCAAACTGGAATCAAACTCAGAACCCTCGGTATGCAAATAGGACAGTCTACCTCATTGCCACAAAAGCTAGCTCTATGGCAAGATAGTACAAATACCATTTTATACATTTACTACACATATATACACAGAAGAGTGTACATATACATGTAAAAGTATTACATCCACTTAGAAAATCAAATTCATTTCATTTAACATTTGCTATCTAGACTGAACAAAAGAAGAAACTTCCTTTTTCCATACGTTTTCTAGTGTCTCAAAATTGAAATGACCATAACTATTGTAATACTTGTTGATACAGCTGGAAAGTTCAGAACAATTTTTTACATACGCTGACCTTCGATTTAATGCAAAAATCTCAAAATCTACAACCTCAATCTTGAAATTTAAAAAAAAAAAAATCATATTAATTTTGTCTTGTTGTCCTTAATTTCACATTGGAATATAAATGTTAACCCTTTCCCTCATATAGACTCATTTTGACGCACTCAATAGGTACCACCTAAAGCCTGATCTGCAGAAAACCACAGTTAAACATTACAAATTTAACTATAAAGTCCTCATTTCCAGACCACTGAGGAGCAGCGAACAGCATAAAACCTGATCAGCCTGCGAGTTACTCGCAGGCTGATCTGGTTTTATGTTGTTCGCATAGGTCTTTTCATGGTTTCCTCTATGAGGGAAAGGGTTAAATATTTTCATTACTTTAACATAATACATTGTCCATTTTCGTAGAAAAATGATACTTTAAAAGAAATTGCAAGTTTCTTTCTTGGTTGAGTATATTTATATATTGGTAGACCTATTACATTACTGTAACTAAAGCTGTAGATATGTTGACTTATATGTATTCAGTTTTACCTCTAAAGCTAAAGAATCAGAGATGAATAAAATTTGTCACATGACCTCCCTTGTTTTTGACATAAAAGTTCACCATCACATATTTCTTGACATGTCACACAAGTCATGTAATACTAATTAGCCAAATAACGTGATTGTATTCACTTTTTCAACTATTTAAATGTGAGCTTTAATTACTATTACCAGTCAATTATGATTAAAGTCAAATGGTGATGATTACAAAATGTCAAATTTTGGACAAAAATTAAGCTTTTTTTTAAATTCAGTCATGTGATAAATGAATCTGATATTGTTGTCATCTCATAGAGTCCTTTTTCAAACTTGGAGAGGAAAATTGTAATTAAGCTTGCAAAAAAGCTTGCATAGAAACAATTTTCAAAAACATTAATAAGAATTTATAAGAAATGACAACATGTCAGAGCATATATTGTAAATATATAGATGTACTGCTGAAGCTAAGGTAATAACTACATAGACTGATTATAATGTCTGAGAGAGTCACCATCTCATCCAGTGGGAGTCTAGTGAGTTTTTCCTCATGGTCCAAAACCTTAGGAGGCTCTGTGAGGTCTTTAGAAGCTTTAGACTGACCACCATCTTTACTAAGCTCTCTACCCTTGTCCAAAGACTCTCCTTTCACCTGTTTGACAGGATCCACACCCTTTTCTGACTTTGTTTCTGGTGCACCCTGAGATTTTGTTTGAGAATTTTTCACCTGTTCAATCATAAACATCACAATTCTTATCCCGTCTTGCTTTTAAATCTTACAAGCTAAACTGGTCAAATGCCAATTCCATCTTCCTTGTTTAGCTCTAAGTAATATCTAAATACTTAAGAATGTAAAAATACCTTGAATTTGATTTCTTAAAACATATTGTTTTCCAGTATGGTAAATTTTTCTGCCAACTTTATGATTTCCAAAGTTTGTAAATCAAGAATGCTGAAATGTGTCGCTGACTTAAATAAGAGTTTAGGTACACAATGCACTACTTAGCAAAATTATGTACTCTTAAGAATTTGAGTCTGAATAAAAAACCTCAATGCCTAAATTTTTTAATTGAGTATTAGTGTACATTCAGTTTATACAGACTTACCATCTGTATTATATTGTATATCCAAATCAGGGTTATGTTTGATTAATCTCCAACTTTTACAAAATTTGAACAGGAATGTCATTGCTTACCAGAAACCATCTGTTTAATACTACTAAGACTTGATGACAAATAGAAGCAAAAAAACATATTGATCAATGCAAATCTGGTTAGAAGCTATTAAACATGATTTTTTTAAAACAATAACGATACAAATTTTTAGAAATGTGACAATTAACACTTAATGAGAATTCAAATACAATTTACAAGCATACAATACTAAGTAAAACTTGCCTCATCAGCTTTAACTTGGCTCTTTCTTGGCTCTGACACAGATTGCTTGGGACTGTATACAACCTTTTGTTGCTTAGCAACATTTGATTTTTTAATCTCTTGGACCAAATCATCAGACTGATCCTTTGGTTTTCTTGGGGCAAGAGGGGTAGGGGGTGCCCGGAACTGCTCTGTGTTCACAACAGGGGCAGGGGCAGTGTGTCTGGGAGGACTCGTGTTCTCCTTCTGCTTCTGTTAAGAGAAAACATCCTCATCATCATCCTCATTATCAGCAGCAGCAGAACCTTATACTGCATTATCATCATTTTTTCTTCTCCCTTTTCTCTCCATTATCTAAATCAAATCCAGAATTGTCATCATAAATGTCATAATCTTTACTATAATATTTATTTTTCATTATCATCAACAAGGCGTTACCATATCTGATACAAATACCTCTATGAGTTCTAATTCTCTTGTATTTTATAACACAAGAGACATCAAAACAGAAATAACCCTAAATCTGACTTGATCTTCATCTACTCAAGCTTAGTTAAATGTTGTTATGTAAGATTATTTAGGTAATGTAAAACATTTTTTCACCGACGTTAAGTATTGCTGAATTCTTATATAATAATATCATTAATTTTCATTCACCTTGAATTTCTTGATTATGTACTACAGGGAATTTCATTATTTGTGGATATATAAAGTCTATATAAAGATTTTTTTTTTTTTTTTTGTGGAGATTCATATTTGTGGATACAACTCTCCTTGAAATCAAAGAAAATATTTGTCCTATGAAAAGTAATGATTTTACAGTAAGCAATAATTTTGTGGATACAATTCTCATTCTAGAAAACATGAGGCTTGCAAAATAAAAAGTTTATTGAGGGTTGATATGCAAGGTTTATAAATAATAACCACATGAAATTAATGCTTTCACAGTATCATGGATTTCAACACAGTTTCAAGTTACCTTACATTTTTGGTGCCATTAATCTGCCAGTAACTTTCCTTTTTGCATGAAGACAATAACATAGAATTATTTATGAATACAAACTAAATATGATAGCCAATTACAAATGAAAACACTTGAAAATCAATTTTCAAGAGGCCATTTTCAATGTTGTTTTTTGTTTTTTCATCTGAAAACAACATCAGCAGGACAACAAAACTTACCTTTTGTAACTTCATTTGTTTGGGTGGAGAGCTATCTCTGTTTCCTTGACTGCTGCGTACACGATACTTCACGTTTTCACTGAACTTGTCCTGGTTGCCTAGCAATGCAAAGTCATCCTGGACACGCCCTTGTCCAAAAAAGCCATTACTTAGTGTGGCAGCAGGACCTTGGCTTCTTTTCTTACTCTGTAGAGGGGGTTCACACTGGACAGCTGTAAATGGAATTTTTGTATGTCTATTTTTTTCATAAATGGTCATTTTATTTCTTAAGTTGTATATTTAAAAACATGAATATGTTTGGTGATGATTTTAAATACATTTGAAAACATTGATATGTTTGGTGATTTCAAATACGTTGATTTCATTTATTTAAAAGGAAAATGTTGTTAAATATATAAACATGTAATAAAATATATGTATCCTTATTAATTATCGATATATAAAAAAATTTACTTGTTAACTACATGTATTGCAATATAATATTATCATCAAATTCATTTACATTTATAGATATAAGAAAATGGTGTATTTTAAAGGAATAAAAGAATACATACATGTAGTTAACTTTTGTTACAAATATCTATTACATTTTGTTAACAAACATCTGACATATGCCAAAATAAGTTATATCACATGACATGTGTAGCAGTGATTTAAACATGTCCTTAAAGAAATCTGGAGCATAAAGACAATTGTTGTGAAATTGAAAAAAAAATCCTGTATGTAACATCCAATAAAATGCAGGCATATTAACAGCTAACACTGTAAGCAAAGTCTATGTTACAGTAAGTATGCTAAAGGTGCATGCAAGATGGTTAGTAATATCATGCTAGCATAAAATGGTCTGCAAAGAAATGATAAATATCCCTGAAATAAAAAAAGCAGTACTTCAACCAAAGTGTACTTGAACAAATCTTTCACCACTAGCATATATATCAAAATAATGACTGCTTCCAGTTAGATCTGGCCTTCTCTAGAATGATGTCAAATAACATAACAACATTGTAAAGGGCAGAAATAAAACATAATCTAGTTTCATGACTGATGAAGCTAAGTTACATGAAATACATTTTACGATCTCTCACTGAATTCAACAAATAGTTTATGTATGTCATGTTTTCTGTTTAATACAGTTTCTATATAATCTGATGGTTGACCACCAATCTTTGTTGGACAATTTGTTGATGACTTGAGAGGTTGCGTGTACAGGTAGAATATACTAAAATTGACATTTTTTGTCTTAAACATTACTAATACATTTCACATTTATGCTGCAAGATGTCTTACTCAGTAATTTTAGATACATGTCTCTTTGAATTCCTTTAGGGCGTATACTTGCACTTAAAATATGCTTTTGTGTAATTTGTTTGGACAATGATAAGATGTGAAACAGATCATATATATAACATTTAAATATTATGGAATGGTGTACTGAAAAACATACAACATACATTTTTTTTTACCTATTTCCTTTTGTATTTTGTGTGTGTGTCGGTTTAAAGAAAATTAAGACAGGAGCTTAGGGCATTGTAAGTTCTTACAATTCATAAAGACAATTTTTGTTACAGAGTAAAAATGTGTTCTAATACTAGGAGAAAGAGAGAATGATTCTCAACTGAAATGACAAACTTAACCCTCTACCTATTATAGATTTTTGACACAATGGCAAACAGAGGAGACCCAGATGAAACAGATCCTTCCAGGAGCTTGATCAAGATCTCCTCTGTATCTCATTCAATTTTGTAGTTCAGATTCTACAGCCAACATGCAAGGAAAAATCCATTGTTTCATGTACCTATTTCAAGAACTGTAAATTTATATTCAGGAAGTGAACAATTTGTACATGAATGGTCATGAGGTAATGGGTTATATATACAGCCTTTATCAAGATCTCTTTAAACTTCACCTTAAGTTTCTAAACTTATTCAAAGTGAAAAGCTAGATTCATAACAGAGTCAAATGCCCTAGACAGATGGGCTATGTTTAAAATTGACTTTTAACTTTCACCCCTTAATATATGTTGCAATGCAGGGCTGAATATGTCAGCACTACAGAACTTTGTCCCATCACTGGGTACATGGTTCCCTGCATCTGAACCTGGAAATTTGTAGATTTTCAAGAATCAGTCTCTCTATCACACTCTATATAATTATGTACATAATATACATAAATACTCTTCTAGCTACAATTCTAGTAAAAACTACATAGCCTTCATTTGTTCAACAATCTAAAATTGTCAAAAGTGGGCACTAAAATAATGTATTCTTACTAAGCAGTATTAACCCTTTACCTCATATAGATGTCAGACAGCAGATCAGACAGCTCATTCCAGGAGCTGTCTGATCAGTGTCTCCTCTATTTGCTAATACAATACTGTAACTAAAATTCTACTACCGTAAGTCTATATTTAAAAGAAAATCCATTGTTTCATACACAATTAAAAGTTCTGTAAACTAATTTTCACTAAGTAAAAAAAAAAAATCATGAATATTCAAAATACCATTTTATACTTCTTTTAATTTTCTTAAATAAAATCTAAAAGGCAGACATATAAATTTTGGTTGGAATGATCACATATCTTTCACCTAATCTCACTGAACTGTGACAGTCCTTGATAGAAATGGCTTAAATTTTAATCAAGGCACTGATATAACTTACTGCAGTCTGACAGATACCAACTCCAAGGACCTGAGAAACTTATACCATCTAGAGGAAATAACAAGTGTTACAAGACCAAATGAAAGTTCCATAACGGGGATTAACCCTTTCCCTCATAGAGGACACCATGAAAAGACCTATGTGAACAGCATAAAACCAGATCAGCCTGCGAGTAACTTGCAGGCTGATCAGGTTTTATGCTGTTCGCTGCTCCTCAGTGGTCTGGAAATGAGGATTTTGTAAATAAATTTGGTACGGTTTAACTGTGGTTTTCTGCAGATCAGGCTTTATGTGGTACCTATTGAGTGCGTCAAAATGAGTCTATACAAGGGAAAGGGTTAACAGGTGTAGGTGTAAGTATGTATAGATAATATACAGGTGATATAGTATGTTGCTAGAGAAGTCTATCCCCTATTAATAATTCTCACGTTTTTCATCGCTGGGTGCTTCAACTCGTTTTTTGCTCTGTATTGAAGTGCCAGTATCTACCGCTGAAAATTGTATACCAAAAATGTGACCAGTATGTGTGAAGTAATGTGAAAAGTAGTGTAATAATAAATTATGTTACAGAAATATTCATATATCTATATTAATTACACATGTATATTGCATAAAATAAAGCAAATCATAATTAAAAACTTGACCAAATTTCAGTATATAAAATTATGTACTTGCATCTTAAAAAATAAAATGTATTTTCATATCAAAACTATATTCATAAATATATATATGGATTTTTTAAGCTGACCTTTGTCAAAACTGACATGACAATGTGCTTAACTACCATAGTATATATTACTATATGCTTTACTTAAAAAACACAATATTTAAGTTTGCTTTAAGAATTTTACAAATGTCAAGCACTGAATGACTTTTAAGTCATACCTTACTAAACTAATAAAATAAACAGATTTAAATCTAATAAAAATAAAGTACTACTGCTATAACTAAATGCCTTCTTACATAGGGCAGTTCTAAGAAAAGGCGGCGCTAATCTCTTCTTTGACTGCATAATGGGTTCATTAATAACTGAAATAGTCATAAAAAGTATTATGTATCTATTTTCAAGCAGATTAAAAGTATATAATTTAAAAAGCGGTGAAAACTAAGTAAGGATATATCTGGAAGGATATGTTAGAACTTTAGAATAATTTAAACATAAAGATTTCTATAAAAAATGAAGAGTTCAATTTAAATCCTAAACATACAAATTAAATTTTACGGTTGTTCTCATAAAAAGAAAACTGAGAAAATTTTCATGGTATTTTAAGAAAATCAAGTTCATAAAAATATTTATACAAGAGGGCCAAGATGGCCCTGTGTCGCTCACCTGAGTAAGATTGCTGTTTTAGGCATGATGACAAAAAATGTGGCATCTGAACTGTTTTTCTAACATTTGACTAAGAGACCTAAATTTTGATTCTACCTGAATTTGCACCCAACTGGGAATTAATGCAGTCATCATTCTGCAGTCATCATTCTTATCAAGGTTAATGTAGACAAGTACAAAAATGTAGGCCCCTAGAATGTTCACAAGTTTTTTCTAAAATTTGCCGTGGTGACCTACTTTTGACCCCATGTGGATCGGTTTTGAATTAATCCCAGATTTGATGTAAACAAATATTCTGACCAAGTTACATTAAGGTTAAGCTGAAACTGTGGCCTCTAGAGTGTTCACAAGGTTTTTCTAAGATTTGACCTGGTGACCTAGTTTTTGACCCCACGTGAACCAATTTCAATCTTATCCAAGATATCATGCAGACAAACATCCTGACCAAATTTCATGAAGATTGTTGCCTCTAGAGTGCTCACAAGGATTTTCTAAGATTTGACCTAGTGACCTAGTTTTGGACCCAACATGACCCAATTTCAAACTCATGTGTCATAGCATAAAGATGAACATCCTAACAAAGTTACATGTAGATTGGGCCAAAAATGTGGCCTCAAGCATGTTCATAAGGTTTTTCTAATATTTGACCTGTTGACCTAGTTTTTAACCCCATGTGACCCATTTTCGAACTCATCCAAGATATCATGTAAACAAACATCCTCCACCAAGTTTCATGAAGATTGGGCTAAAACTGTGGCCTCTAGAGTGTTCACAAGGATTTTCTAAGATTTGACCTGGTGACCTAGTTTTTGACCCCATGTGACCCATTTTTGAACTCATCCAACATATCATGTAGACAAACATCCTGACCAAGTGTCATGAAGATTGTGACAAAACTGTGGCCTCTAGAGTGTTCACAAGCAATTGTTGATGACGGACGACGGACAAAGAGTGGTCACAAAAGCTCACCATGAGCACAAGTGCTCAGGTGAGCTAAAAATCAATGAAACCAGTGCCCCACAGAAATCAATCATTTTATTCTATCATAAGAAACCTACTGATACATACTGACATGCAATGCTTATATATGATAGAGCCATCATATCAATCCCTGTAATACACATGAGTGATACATGCATAAGGAAACTTTCCAATGTTATTGATATGAGGCCAGATTAGTCTGCAAGTGACTGGCAAGTTGATTTATCTACTATTGTTGGTTACTCATTACTCGTTTGAAATGGTGTCACCATAGACCTTATTCAGGTTAAGAATTCCTTATACCACCTAGTGAAAACTTAACCCTTTACCTCAAATGGATTTATTTTGATACATTGGCAAACAGAGTAGACCCAGATCAGACAGCCCCCTCTAGGAACTGTCTGATCAATGTCTCCTCAGTTTGCTTATACAATATTTGTAGCTCAGATTCTACACAGTCTTCATGGCAAAAATACAGTTTAGAAAAGAATATTCATGAAGTCATTACTTCGTACATGCATATTCAGAAGGTAAAGGGTTAAAGTGCAACCAAACCAAGGAACAAAAAAATAAATAAAAATAAAAAAATAAACATTACAAAACAACAAAGCCAATGTGTCATTACATAATCATTTTTTTCAGTCAAGTTAAATAAACTTCAGAAATTAAAAAAAAAATATTGAAAAATTAAAAGTCTTACTTATTTATCAAATGAATTAAGGCTAAATAAATGGGAACCTTACAAATAAACTTCAGAAATTTAATTTCATTCATGTTTTACAAAGATAATAGCTAAAACCATGCAAAAACTTGCTACAGAATTTGCAGGCGTGCCCCTTACCAGGGAAAAAATATTGACCAAAAGACAGGGATAAAAATGGACCTGTACACCTGAGAGACTAATTGACAAAGGAATGATTTTCTTAAAGAGCTTCTCACTTTTTTCTTCCTCTGCATGCAGTACAACCCTCTTTTTACTTTGCATTGAATGCTCCTGATTTTGCACTACAACAGCAAAATAAAATCTAATGTTAGATGCAATAACTAAAGCATTCAGTAAAAATTATCTTCAATGAATGAATATAAAACTTGAATATTCCAGCTGAGCTAAAAAAAAATGACTAATAAGAAATAAAAATGTTTAACAAAATAAATACTACTGTATTACTAAGCCCTATATAAATACTGTGTTGCAAAAATACAGTGATAAGCAGCAATGTGAAATATAAATGTGACGTTAACTAAAAACTATTTACTTTTAGAGACAATACTCATACAAAAGCTACTTTTAATTTAATTCAACCATTCTGCAGAAACATTATTCAGAATTATCTGTAATCAAAATCCATAGAACATTTCTCACATTTTACAGGTGAAGTTTTCATAAATGGAGGCTGAATTCTTTTCTTGGCCTGCATGCTTGGCTCACTCAAGGCTGAAAAGAAATTTGACCTTGATACTTGACCATGACCTCTGACCCTGAAACTTTCACTTCACAACACCCCCAAAAAATCAATATTTTCACAACATCACACAAAATATATCAAAATAATATTCTTGCTAATTGTTTTTTGTTTAATAAATACACAGATTTGATATTTTTAACTGAAGCTGTAAGATCTACATATGTTTATTATTGTGACAGGAATATACAATACACACTAAAATGCTAAATCAAACAAGTAAATCTTCAAATTAATGCATTTAAATTTTAAAATGCAATGTGAAATCATTTAATCACACATTTTATCTCTCAAAAATAAAATCTATGATTAAACAACCCCAAACCCCTGTGAATGAATATTTAACTTATTTTTAAGTAGTTCAAATTATTGCTTTAATCTGCTGAATTACCATATGCCTTTTTTTTCAGTCCATCAATTTGATATCCTAAATAAGAAAAAAAATACATATGTCTTAAAAGCAGGTAAGCAGATTTTACCAAATTTTTATTACAACAATCAACTAAAATTTTATTTGTTTTGCTTCAACAAAATATGAATTCAATAAACATACAATATAATCTGTTGTAAGCTATTCTTAATAGGTATCACTTTAATGGGTAGTTGACATTAATTCCTTACATTACCTAATATTTCTAATTAATGCAAGATGGATTCTGTCAAAGTACCTCCTTGTACTAAGGTCTCTTCCCACAACAAGGAACACATGAGCACTACCATCAGTGCAAAGTTTTCATTGTGTCCAACTGTTGTAAAATACGTAAAGTTTTGACTTTTTTAAAATCTTATCTGCATACCTGCCTTTCAATGATAAATTGCTAGTGATCTTGATACTCTGGGTACAGACAAACATGACAAAGGGTTGCATAACAAGTCAAATCAATGTGTTACCAGTATCAACAAAACAAAATACATCTGCTTCTATATTAGGGTTGATCACAACATCCGTCTCAACATCACCATGCATTACATTGTGATCAGGGTCTTTCCTTATTACCTTGTACAGATTTCCCCAGTGAATACACAAAGTTTGCTCCAGTTGTACATTATACCAATTTTAAATTGCAAATAAAATAACAGCTTTTAGAAATAGAGAATATCAAGAAATAAATTTCATATTTTTTAATTCTCTACATAGTTACAAGTCGATAAAATTTTGAAAGAAAGCATTTACTTTTAACACAGAATTTGTAAAACTCAGTTCGTCCATCATGAGTTATAGATTCTAGAGTACAACAAAGTTCATCTCTGATTATTCTTAAAGCAAATAAATAGATATTAAAGCTCAATGCCTGCAAATTCTCAATGATTGATGAATTGGTGAATTTTATGTAGATAATCAAGGCGAACAAAGTTCATGATGAGAGTGACTGAAGATGTAAATGAATAATGAAAGGCCCTGACTGTGTTACAAACCAGGTGTCAAATTCTAGGGCAAGAGACTTTCAGATTGTTCATGGCTTAATTTGCTTAAAAGCAATCTAATTTAAATAAAATCAGTACAGGTTTTTTTTCAGTTATGTACAGTGCTGATACATCATAATGCAAGCCTTTTTTCTAGATAATGGGGATGTAACTTTAGCCACTAATAATTTGCATGAATTTAAAGAAATTGTCCAAGGGGATGATGCCTATTAATATCCCCTGATATGGAACTCATTCAACTGTATTGTGAATTCTAATACAATACAATTCATATTAAAAAATATTCCATTGTTAATGTTGTCATATTATTAATACAAGGTCCAATATAATGCAATAACTAGGTTATGACCCCTGAAATTCTTCAAAGTATATTGCAAAAAAAAAATCATAAAATACATAAAAAATGACAATTTCAAAAGAATCTAACGAAACATTAAACTAAAAAACTGACATGTTTATCCAAGAAAAATAAAGCACATCTTTTGACAAGTTTTTCACTTGTACATCTGATCATTTTTAGGTATACTTTGATTATAATAAAAGGTAATATGATGCTAAATACATCTGAAAGTCTCTGTATCTACAAGTTTTTCAGACAATGCCACATGTCATAGACAATACAAGTGTAATGCCTCACGTTTCATCTCAAAAACTTGGTCTGAACGGAATGGAGTCCGCTTTTTACGTTGCAATGCTGGTTCACATGTTACCGCTGAAAAATCACCATAGCAGGAACCTCAGCAATTGATTTATCTCTCTACCATAATTTGAAATGGCCACATAGCATTGCATACATGTACAAATTGGTTTATGAAATTTGCTTCTGGGTTTCTTTACTTCCAAAGTGAAAATTTTAAAATGTATAAAATTGCAAAACACAAGTAACGCATTTAAAGTTGAAATTGAATTATTGCATAATTATTTCTATTGCATTTATATTTATTCTTATCACTTACTGGTATTTGTTTTTATGAATGGTGAATGAAAATGAAATTAAAAACAAGATAACTTGTAAATTAATTATTTCACAAAATGGGACAGTATTTTCACAATCTGGGGAAGGGTAATATAAAAAGTGAGATTAGGGTGTAAAACCGAAAGTGATAAAAAATGTGAAAAAAGTGAGACACTATGAAAAATGTGACATACCTAGGAGTGGTGAGGGCTGGCCTGATGTTTTGCTACCTACTTCCACAGGCATTGTTTTATACTTGGATGTGTACTCTGTTTTAGTCTGGAAACATGAGCATGCATTGTAGACAGGTGGGGTACAAATATGAGTGAAAAGACCACTAAACATGCCTATCTCTGTGATGATAAATTGATCATGCATGAAAAATATGGGTGATGCAACAAAGGGTGGAATGCAATAATTACAATATGTATTGTCTGCATGACACTGTATGAATATACAGGTTATTATATATCCATAAGAAGCAGATACATCGACATCCAAAGTACCTCTTGAACTAATCATTTCATCTCTGTCACAGCTTTTAAAATGAAAGAAAGTCTATAAACTGACAAAGTCTTTCATTTTAATATATATATGTAATTGTAATTTGGTTAAACCATGGACCTGAAACATTTGTTCAGTTAATTGCTTCGCTGGTTAAAGGTGCAATATCACATCACTTTCTGTGAGTGATCTAATATTTATGAGTGTATATTGACTTGGTCTCAAGTACAGTGTTAAAATAGATACTTGAACTGCCAAAAAAGTGGCATAAACAAAACTAACTATAAATATCTTAGTATTATGGCATTCCATCTTTTGACAATCAATGAACAGGTGGGTGGGCCATGCTTCTTGCATAACCACACATGAGACTGTATACATATCCTCCAAATACAAATGCAGGATACAATATGTTAAAGCATGCACAAAAAAGTATTTTCCACAGTAATGCCTCCCTTATAATGACGTTTTATAGCAATGCTTAACTTGACATCTTTCTCAACGGCATTTTCTGGAATGTGGAAAACTTTACTGAAACAAAATAATAATCCCTAGTGTTTTGTTTATTGTTGCTTTTGCCAACCATTATCAGGTTTTTATTTCAGTCTGGAATGTTCTGATATTCACAAAATCCATGAGGAATCAATACCAATGTCACATGCTAGTGACTACAGATACAGCCTGTCTCCCTGGCGAAACTAGTCTACTGTTAAAATACATTATCAAATACATGAACAAGCAGTGATATGGTAATTATCTGTCTGATAATTGTGTCAACCACCAATTATCTGCAATGTTAAAAAAAAAGGTTAAAGGCAATAAAGCTGATAAGCTAGAAATGCTAGCTAACACCAATTCTTGATTGATAGCCATAAAGATAAACATTCACACCGCTGGACTCAGAACTAACTTCAAGTACATTGCGGCAACTTGTCAATAAGTTACATTTAATATTCTTTTAAATAAGGAAAGACCTAAAACCAGTAATTTTTATTGATAATGATTAGGAATTATGGTTGATTTATACTTAAATATACATGTACTGAAAGTAATAAAGTATGTTTTCCTTTAAAGAGTGTACTATTCAGTATTGTTATCAATGAATCAAAAAAGTCAAACACATTGGGAAAACACTAACAATCAGTGAAAAAAATCAATCAACTTTTATTTTTCTGAAAGACTTAACTTTTTTAAATGATTTATATTAGTGTAAGTATAAGAACATGCCACAATTTACTTGCTCTTTGCAACATGGCTGTGTGTATAATATGTACATATGATGCTATACATGCTATATACCAATATAACACAAAACATTTCATGGGAAAGATAAGGCAGCCTTTACTACTTCTAACCACTGATTTATTTTACCAGCATATAAACTTCATAATTGGTATTATTTTTAATATTTTTAAATGGTATATTATTACAAAAAACAAACAAACCAACAATGCCTTTAAACACAATATGTTTGAAATATAGATCTTTATTATAAGTTTAACAGTATACTGGATAGACTAAGACCGGAGAGATCTATATCATGAAATATAGTACATTCATACTGTTAGCTCCATATCCCCTTAAATATTGATTAAGCTTCCTACAAAAATCAATGATTAACTTATCACTGCTTTATAGCAAGTAGCTTAACCTGCCTTATCTTCTCAATAAAAAACTGTCTGCCAAGCAAGACATACAATGCACAAATGCTGAACTCATTCCAGCCTTAGGTGCAGACTGTTCCAGGGTTGGTTTAAAGTTTTTACTCCTGAATGATTCACGCCACAAATAATGGCGATTATACTCCGACTGGCCCTAAAAAATAAAACAGGATTATCTAGTATCATGCAATCCAACTGCCAGGATTTAAACAAATTCATTTCTTTACAGTATCACACCGGCCATGTATCAAGTGTACAAAATACAGAATCTAACCTTATCAAATATTTGGGAAAAGAAAACTTCAGTTTAATTAGTTTAATTAAACAAGGTTATCATGCCTGATCTATAAATACAATGGATACTAAAAAAAATACATCAGGAAAGCATTATCTATAACAGCATATTTTTCACTTTTTAACTTATCTGTAAATCACCAAAAACAGATTTTCTTCCTTTTTGTATCAAATTAGATGAAGTGGCTAGAAACATGGTAGTTCAAATTTTCTCTAAGTAATGTTTTGCCATATTTTATACCCCACCCCCAAAGTATTTACCATTATCTGTGATTTACTTGGCCATTTCTTCTTTATGCCCCTTCAGGCCTGAACCTTTAAAAACATTACAGGCCAAAAACCATAATTTACAAGCCCAATATAAGCACGCTAGATATGGACTTTAAAAGATCAGTACTGGCAGTCCAGTCTATAGATATTTCCCTAATGATATCATATTATGAAATATAATGAGGACTAGTTTCAAATCCGTGGATAACTGAACGATAACCTTACTGCACTGGGAACCAGCTCATACCACTGAAAATTAATTTCAGGATAAAAAAAAAAATAGAGTTCAAAGGTCAAGTTGTACTTATTTCGGAAATATTTCAACAAAACACCTGTACTTGAATGATATCACATAATTCATTATCAATCTATATTACCAGTATGGCTGAAATGATTATCCAGATACCCACGGATCGGTTGAAAATTGCTAGTAACCAGGTACCAAAATACTACTCATAACTCGATGTCAGCCTTTTCATATTTTGATATCTCATGTACTTCTTTTGTATCTATCAAATATACCCAAAGCCATCTTTAGCTAATTCCTAATGAATAAATGATATTTTTTAAAATAATTCTACACTCCATCAAGAAATTATCTTAAAAGTACATTCATGATAGCCATCTATGTATTTTGAGTGTACATAGTTCTGTCATTAAACACTTACTGAAATGTATTAAAACCAACGACTTCCAAACATTACTGGCTTTATGTTTCTCGTCTGCCATTGTTGCATGATTTGGAACAAAAGAGAGGTTTATAATTTTTTATGCAATGACTACATATGCACAGATACTCTTGAGTAATTCTATGACTTGCTTCAGACCTAATTTACAGTACTTTTTAAAGCTTCCCATTGCACAATTGTGTCTGACAAAAAGAATATTGACTAAGTTTTAAAGCAGCTTGTTCACAGATGATCAGTAGAAATTTAAAAAAATCTTCTCTCCCTCAATAATGTTGGAGAAGTCTTTATTTCCTTACAAATAAACTCAGCAAGTGCAGGTCACATTACATGGGAAAACGCTATTTTCATAAACGCAACTTCAACAAAATCGGTTAAATATGGAATACCATATCCCTAAAGCAGGTGCTTGTAGTATCAAGTGACATGTTTTGCAACATAGTGCCAGTTCAGGGTAGCAATTTTGTAAGTTCATCCTATGAAGTTAGTGCATGCCCAAAGAGGGACTGAGACCAGCAAAGTGACAACAAATGAACAAAAAATCTAAATATAGGTTTTATAATTATAAATATAGTTATAATACTGTGACAATATTTTTCGTGATGGGAAAACCACCCTTTTCTTTCTTTTTTTTTTACAATATTAAATGGATGATTGCATTGGGTGACCATGTGTCTGTAGGTGGTTATGGATAGATGTAATACACACATAGACTTGAAAATCAAATTCTTAGTCAATGACCATCTGTGAACGAGCTGCTTTAAGAATATAAATAGCATAAACTTGAGTAAAAGAGTGACTGGGGTGGGACTGCATGGATAATTGCATGGCGTGCATAGGGATATAAGAATAAACATGTTTTGAATCAGATTGAAACATATTAATGAGTAAATCACAATGAATATTGGCATTTGCGGACTAAGCAGCTTTGCTATCTTCAGATCAAGGCTTAGAACAACAATGCAGCAAAAGTACTATATGCATTGTCCCTGTATTAATATAACTATAATGACATAAATTTTTACATATATGTTGGTGTCAAAATATTGCAACTAAGTATTAAGTTGCAGTCAATGTCATATATAACAAAATCTCAATAATGTCATTACTTTCCAATAAATTTAAATAAACAAAATCATATCAAAAGCACACTATATATGGGGCAATATATGTCTGCAAGTAACAGATCAATATTCTTGCATACATGCTTAGACATGTCCAAAAAAGGGAGGTCAACTGAATACTCATCAAATTTAGTCGATGAAATGCAATACTTTTCAAAATTTGGAAGACACTAAGCAAATCAAATTGATAAAAAGTATAAAGTGTAAGAGGAATAAATTATGATATTAACCAGAATACACACTCACTTGATCATCATGTT
>JAIFHC010000550.1:0-50000 GCA_021229015.1 Solen grandis
GCCTTATTGACTTATGTAAAGCTACAAATCTATTAATAGCCAATGGTCATTTGCATAATGATAAACTTATAGGTGAATACACATTGCTAAATCACAACGGCACCAGTGTCGTGGACTACCTATTGGTAAATAATAATGATTTTCAATACATAACGGCACTTGAAATAATATCACCGACTGACTTATGTGACCATAGTGCGATACATTTTTGTATTGAACGGGTACGGCCGCCGTAAGTCCCACGTGACCAAAGCGCCTCCCATTAGTTATTTTTAGCATGGGATGAGTCATAAATCACTACCTTCCGTAGATACTTTGCGAATGACGTTGAGAGATTAGACCAGCTAACATCTTATTTACATAACAATACGGTAGATGAAACTATACAGCGGTTTACATCATATATGCAAGATAACGCCTTCCGTGTATTTAGTAAAAGTAAGAAAGGTAACTCGTCATCAAATATTAGGAAAAAGAACAAATGGTTCAATAAAGAATGTTATGATGCCCGAAAAGACTTGAACCGAGCAAGAAATATTTTTGTTAGGAATAGAAATGCTGAAAATAAAAATAATTTCCTCATCAAGAGAAGAACTTATACTAATATTAAACGTTTATATATTAAAGCTGAAGGAAAACGGGTTTCAGAGAGCAAAATACAATCCGAAATCTTTTTGGAAAAATATTACAACACAATATCGTCAAGAACAAAATGAGCCCGGTAACATAACAATAAATGACATATACTCTCATTTTAATGATCTGTATGGATCAGATCAACATTGCACCCAAAATGAGGAAGGTATAACACAGGATGACTATATCTATGATCTCATATAAGAAATCGGGCCTGTGGCATTGTAGTCCCAGGTGTGGCGGTGATGCGGTGTGATGAGAATGCGAGAGATTTTCAATCACGTGACCATAGGGCGAGAGGGAGAGCAAATTTGAATACACAGACACAGACAGAGGCAGTTGAGTTTTCATTTTTTTAATATACGATTTTACGATACAACATTGCACTTGTCATATTGTATACTGCATACTGCATACAAACTACATACAATACTTAGTTAAATTGAAAAATAAACGGAGATTAAAACATGTTAAAAGTTCAGAACAGAATGTCGTCAAAAATCTGACACAATGTCATCAAATGTCATCAAATGAAGTTCATCTCTTCCTCAGAATCGCTAAAACTGTAAGTGTTTGAAATGTTAGATTCTAAAATTTCTAGCCCGGCGTGCTTGGGCTTTTCCTCGTCAGTCTTCCTGTGTTTGTCCCTTTTTGATTTCCCATCTTTAGTCCTGGGTTTCTCTTTCTTTGCATCGGTGCACTGACTGCCTTCTTCTCCGTGAGCAGGTCTCTTTCTCCTCCGACTGTGATTGTTCGATTCCTTGCTGCTGTCTGCATGGGATTCATGAGAGGAGGAGTCACGAAGGTCATGATCTCGCTGAAGGTCATCGACGCTTTTACTGTGGCTGATATGATTGTCGCTGATGTTTAAATCTGTCAAGTTATACTCGTCACTGCTTGTTCTGCTTGTTTTGCTGGATCTGTTGGATCTGCTGTAGCGTTCACAGCTGGCGCTTCTGACATTTCTCTCGCTTCTGACATTTCTCTCACCTCTGTCAGTACTCTCGTCCCTGTCAGTTCTCTCGCCTCTGTAGTCTGTCGTGTTTCTGTAGACGTTTGAACTTCTGTCGCGTTGACTAGTCCTGAATGGCTTTTTAAATGTCGATTGTGGGCAGCGATCCTGCCTTCGGAGAAATGTTTCGAAATGCGAGTTCAGTCTTTTGACCTGTATCAGAATGTCATTCAACAAAGCTTGTTCCGATCGTATGGGCGTACTGTATCCATCGTAGAAGTCATAACTTCTAGGCTGATGCTGAGTTGACGCTTGGGCTGCCTCATGACCAGGATCGGTGTAGTAGCTTCCTCCGTAGTTTTGAGAAGCAGGATAGCTATACGTAGTCATGGCTTCGGCTGCTGTTTGGTTTGTGAGGCTATCGGATTACGGGGTTGTGTTTTATGGCATTTATGAAGCCCTTGAGGCAGCACAGCCAGTGCATTATAAATCAGCATTAGCGATCAGCCAATAAGAGACCGTTGTAGTCGATACGAAGACACCATTGATGTGTGATGATGATGCGGCTTGTAGAAAGAATGAATCTTTCTGAATACATATATTCTCTTTCGGGACATTTGGGTTGGCCCTGAAAAGGGCCGTTTTGTTTTTCTTCTTTAGATTTCGGTGACTTCGTTCTCATCGTGCGTGTATTAAAAAAAATCGTTCCTCCATATAATATAAGTTGTATTGACATCATCTCCTGGATTTCGATCTTGTCGTTTCGTCTTCATCTTGTCGCTGTTGTCTAACATCATCTGATAACATTTTTTAATTGCAGATGGCATTGTGCAATATGGTCTTGCTGTTGTCTCCACTCATTGCGTTGTTTTTCGATCATCCCCATCAATTCTTTGACAAATTCAATCAGTTGCTGAATTTCTTCCATGGTTGTGTAGCGAGAATATGACAGAATGCTTGATGCTTTGCGCTTTTATAGCCTTGAGGCGGATGACCTACTTTCTACTGTTAGCGTACACCAATCAGAGAACGTTATTTTCATTCAATGACATTAACGTGAAGTTTAACCTTGACCTGAGTTGGATAGCATGGTGACAATTGAGGTATATTCTCTTTCGAGACATTTGGGTTGGCCCTGAAAAGGGCCGGATTTTTGTTGTTGTTTTTTTCACAGAGTAGTGATTATTCGTGACTGTCTATGAGTGTCTTCAGCAGATGTTCAACATGTTCTATGGTGATGAAATATGCTTCAATGATATTTAAGATATCATCGTAGTGTAGTTCATGAAAGTAACATTCACTCAATTTGCGTACGATACTCCTGAGTGTTGTTGTTATTTTAAGCGTACGTTGGTATCGGGCTTGTAGTTTAAGCGAACGTTGGTGTAGGGCTTCTATTTTGTCCATGTCAGATATGCAGTCGTTAGTTATATGTGACTTATCCATAGCACAGTCTGAAAACGAATGGCATGAATTCATTTCGTTTGATACTTTTATTACTTGGTTTGACAATTGTAAAATGTCACTTGTTCTGGTCTGGTAAGGTAGCACAGCCAGTGCATTATAAATCAGCCTTGTTTAAACCAATAAGAAAATGGTTGAATAGATACCAAGATAGCATTGATGTGATCATGATGTGGCATTTAATTTTGGTCTTCTCAATGTGTTTTATTTCTCTTTAACCTGTTTACACATGAAGGGGATTTGAAAGACAAGACAAAAAGACATGTTAGCTTAAAACTGAAAATATGAACTTTAATTCGTAAAAAACTCAGTCAGGTCAGGATATAAGTTCTTCAGTTTCACTTTCCACTCTTTCACTGTGGCCTCTTGACTGCTGTTGTTTTCTGAAGGGATGTAATCATCTGTTTGGGTGGCCTGGTCTGTTACTCCAGCCGGCCTCCTCCTCAGTCTAAATTGTAAGAGCCCAACCTTTCTCTGCAATGCTTCAATTTGTTCATAAAATTGTCTCTCCTCCTGAGGCGTTGTCTGGCAATCCACGTCTTTTAAGTTATGGGTATTTTCTTTCTCTTTCCTCCCCATTTTCTTCCTCATCCACCTTCGGAATCTGGCAAGTCTTGTTCTGGAAAAAAAAAGGTGATATTTTGAGAACTTTTGAGAAATCACAATCATGTTAGTACAGAAATTGTAGACACATGTTCAATGTTTAGATTTTAAGCGTGAACCTTTCATGCTTGTTTGAAAGAGAGAAGTGAGAATGAGGAAAACGAGGAGAGAGGAGGTGCAAATTGTAAGAGTTGAAACACTTGCAAGACTTTTTGAAATAGGTATGGTCTCTTCGTCGACCTAAGTGTGATCTAACAAGGTAGCATGGGTAAGTCAAAAGTTGTGGGCAAAGTATAATTACGTCTTTTGTTTACTCTCGTGCATCGTTGACATTCTAGAAGTCAGTGAGTTGTAGTTGGCAATTCGTATGTTTGGAAAGTGAGGCATGTAGGAAAGTCGCAGCTGTCTCTGATGGAAGTCAGAAGCATAATTAACCTTTTGTTGTTGAAAAGAGACTTATATATGTCAGCAACGCAGGCCAATAGTTGACGACTAGCTTGTGATTGGTCTACATTTTGTAGGCGTGACTTTCGTAGATTTTAGCCAATGAGAGAGTTGTGCGTATTGCTTATGTATAAATCTACCCATCTGATTCTTCTAGTCATTAGTTTATAAGGCAAACTGGGCGTGACTCAAGTCACGTGTGTTGCAGTTACAATGTATTTAAGCTTGGGCATCAGAGCAAATTTCTCAATTCATTTGAAGCTTCCACTTGTGGCAGTATTCAAAATATTCAAGACTACTTCACAAAATGTTTCGAGAAGTGTGGTTTGAAATTTGCAGTGTCTGTCACGAAGACGGAGAAGTTTATTTTGTGAACCAGTGCAGTTGCGAGGAGCTGGTTTGCAACAGATGCATGGGGAAGTTAAAGGCCTGTCCATTCTGCAAACAACCAGTGCAACCTGACAAAAAGGATCCCAGCATCCTGTGGAACGGGAGTATTTTGACAAAGTATGGAGTGAGGAGAGCGAAGAAAAACTGGAACTACTGGTTCGAGGAAATGAACGGGCTGCAAAAGTTGAGGCCGTACTTACCTAGAAAACTGCACAACAACGATCCAGTTCACAGGCTTTTGTGCACAGGAAGGTTTGACCTAATGGATCAGGCTGGTATCTGTGTCGACAGGAAGGACGCACAGCTGTTTGTAAAAAAACAACTAGAGGATTTCTTCTTCGACTTTGGCGACAGCATGTTGGCAGATCCAATTCGTCTAGAGAAGTTCTATCTGCCAGGCTAGGAATGTGGCCCAAGTCTTCAACACATCTGTATGGACAAATGACAAGAATCAAATTGATTTAAAATGTTTGTATTTATTTGTGCGTGTTGAAGAAATTTCATACAAAAAGTTTAAAAGTTTTCATTTAAATCTTGAAATCTTGATTTTGTGTTGTAAATGTTGTAAACATTTCTCTTTCCTTGCAATAAACTTATTCAACTGTTCAATAATTGTTTGCTTATTAAAAAAAATCTTCTGAGATATTTGAGTTGTTTTACTTTCTTTCACACTCTCTCATTTCCAACAAGTTCAGACATCAATATCGATCTTATTGGCGAATCTGATCAGAATCGGAGAGAGAAGATAGATTTGATGTAATCGTAAATGTTCTCAATCAGAACTGAAATGTGGAAAGTGTATACATTATCACAGCAAATGCTTACACTTACTTGTAACTGATCATCCACTTGAGGTAGATGATATTTCGATTTTTACTTTCTTTTACAAATGAATGTGATGAGAACTGTCAGCAAGAAAATGTAAACTTTCTTGGAGATAACAATAGTTGCTTCATCAAATCAGTCGATTTCACTTTCAACATTAAATGAATTTTGTCAGAACTGTCAGCAAGAAAAGATTTACTTACTTGGAAATAACAATAGTTGCTTCATCAGAATGAGTCAATTTCACTTTTTCATCAAATGATCAGAACTGTCAGCAAGAAATGTAGACTTACTTGGAAGTGATGCCAATTGCTTTCTCAGTCCGATGTAGTCACAACAGATGACTGAAAAAAATTCTAGGGGTTGATCACATCACTTTCTACATCAGAGCACTTAAAATTGAAAATGTATACATACCTTGAGTTTGAGCTGATGTATATCTTTTTTGAGGTTCGTCACATCTCGGTTTCACTTTCTACAGATACTTCCAGCAAGAAGAGATATACTTCAAGCTCACAGTAGTTGCTTCATCTGATGATTGGATGTAGTCAAAACTTTTAGGAAGAAAATGTATACTTACTTGAAGCTGATGTTAATCCACTTCTTCATCAAATAAATGATTTTGGTCAAAACTTTTAGGAAGAAAATGTATACTTACTTGGAGCTGATGTATCCACTTGAAGTAGATCACATCTCGATTTTCTCTTTTCTCATCAGATCAATGTGGTCAGAACTGTCAGCAAGAAAAGATACTTACTTATAGGCGACATCAGTTGTTTCAGTGGATCGATGTGGTCAGAACTGAAGAATGTAAAATGTATAAATTCTTGTAGCTGACGTATATCTACTTCAGGTAGAACACATCTCGATTTTGTCTTTCTTCATCAGATGATTGGATGTAGTCAAAACTTTTAGGAAGAAAATGTATACTAACTTGAAGCTGATGTTAATCCACTTCTTCATCAAATGAATGATTTTTGTCAAAACTTTTAGCAAGAAAATGTATACTAACTTGAAGCTGATGTATATCCACTTTAGGTAGATCACATCTCGATTTAATCTTTCTTCTTCAGATGATTAGATGTAGTCAAAACTTTTGGGAAGAAAATGTATACTTACTTGAAGCTGATGTAAATCCACTTCTTCATCCATTAAATGAGTTTGGCCAAAAATTTTAGGAAGAAAATGTATACTTACTTGAAGCTTATTGTAAATCCAAATCCACTTCTTCATCAAATAAATGATTTTGGTCAAAACTTTCAGCAAGAAAATGTATATCTACTTGGAGCTGATACATATCCACTTGAGGCAGATAACATCTCGATTTCATCTTTCTTCAGCAGATGATTGGAAAAGTATACTTACTTGAAGCTTATTGTAAATCCAAATCCACTTCTTCATCAAATAAATGATTTTGGTCAAAACTTGAGGCAGATAACATCTCGATTTCATCTTTCTTCAGCAGATGAATGTGGTTAGAACTTTCATCGAGAAAAGATACTTACTTCGAAATGACAGCATGTATTTCTTTTCAACCTCTGATGAAAGTAAGCTGCAAACGTTTCACAAATGAAACAATTCACTTAAATAGTAAAAAATCTAACATTTGGTATTAAATTCTCTTGAGGTAGATTACATCTCGATTTCACTTTCTTCATCATATCCATAAATGTGGTCAGAACTTTCAGCAAGAAAATGTATACTTACTTGGAACTGATGTTAACCCACTTTAGGTAGATCACATCTCGATTTGACTTTCTTCATCAGATGAAAAAATTTGGTCAAAACTTTCAGCAAGAAATGTATACTTACTTGGAACTGATGTTAATCCACTTGAGGTAGATCACATATCGATTTGACTTTCTTCATCAGATGAAAAAAAAATTGTCAAAACTTTCGGAAGAAAATGTAAACGATGTATATCCACTTGAGGTAGATCACATCTTGATTTCTTTTTCTTCATCAAATGTTTGTGGTCAGAACTTTCAGCAAGAAAATGTATACTTACTTGGAACTGATGTAAACCCTCTTGAGGTAGGTCACACTGATGTAAATCCACTTGAGGTAGATCACATCTCGGATTTCATTTTCTTCATCATATCCATAAATGTGGTCAGAACTTTCAGCAAGAAATGTATACTTACTTGGAACTGATGTAAATCCACTTGAGGTAGATCACATCTCGAATTTCATTTTCTTCATCAAATGATTGAATGTGGTCAGAACTTTCAGCAAGAAAATGAATAAAAACTTGTAGCTGATGTATATCCACTTTAGGTAGATCACATCTCGATTTCACTTTCTTCATCAGACGAAAAAATTTGGTCAAAACTTTCAGCAAGAAAATGTATACTTACTTGGAACTTATGTTAACCCACTTGAGGTAGGTAACATCTCGGATTTCATTTTCTTCATCATATCCATAAATGTGGTCAGAACTTTCAGCAAGAAAATGTATACTTACTTGTAGTCTTCTTCACTGAATATACTTACATACTTGAAGCTGAACAAGTCTTGTTTCCAAATTATTTCACCTTGGTTCTTGTCATGTTGAAAAGCTCTTGTTACAGCCCCGAAAGGAAGCTGCAAACGTTTCACAAATGAGAAAAATTCACTTAAATAGTAAAAAAATCTCATTTTGTAACAAAAACATACCTGTAGGAATGTGTATGCAAAAGCAGATCATTAGATCGTGTGCTTCTGATAATTTTCTTTCTTCAAGTAGTTTTTATTACAGCTCTGTACTACAGCAGCCAACGTTTTACAATTATGAAATTTCACTTTAATAGTAAAAAATCTCATAATTGTTGAGCTGATGTAGATGAAACATTTTTCGGGTTTACTGGTGAGGTTTGAAACATTTCTCAATTTAGGTCTTCAACATCTCCACGTCAGACATCATGGTGAACATTCTGGCAGATAATTCACAACTCTGTATGAGAGCTGCAAACTTTTGACAAACATGAGATTTCAATAAAATACTGAAAAAATCATGTTTGTAACAGAGAACATAATTGAACAAATGTATGTTTTCAAAATCAGATCATCACTTAGATCTTTTGATTCTGAAAAAGACTGCTGTTCTGTTCAAGAAGTTCCTGTCACAGCTCTACATGAGAGCTGCAAACTTTTGACTGACACGAAATTCTACTTAAATTAAAAAAAATCTCACTTTGTATCAGAGAACATATTTAAACGAATAAATATGCACTGTTTGATGTTCATTTACAAAGATATAAAACTGTAAAAAGTCAAAATATTTAGTTTGCAATACATTTGTCCCACTTGTTCATTTTTTCAGTTGAAGTTTTGTTCTTGCCAAGAAAATCATACCGTCACATATGATACAATTTTCACTTTTTTCAGTTGATGTGCATTTTTGTATGTTTGCATGACAGATGAGTTGTGAAAATGACAATTTCAAATAGCACACCAGTTCTCCTTTCAAAGAAACATGCCGTAATTTTCAAACTGTTACACTTTTTAGGTTGGTTTGAAGTCTGTATGTTTGTATGAAAGGTGTGATGTGGCCTTGACAATTTAAATCATTTTAGCAGATTACATCTCGCAAGATAATCATGTCATCGCACCACACTCGAAAAATTCATCACTGAAATTGAAGTTGTATGTTTGCATGATAGGTGTTTTGAATTCACTAATCGAAAAACTTTCTCACTAATCGAAAAACTTTCTCACTAAACAAAAAACTTTCTCACTAAACGAAAAACCAAGTCAAAATTTCAGATTAAACAAAATGTTTTATTCAGCTTCCATTTCAAGTCACATCAAAATTCACCACAATCATAGATCATAATAAAATACATGACTTTTTCTCAAAGTGGTCCCTCCTTCTTCCACCTCCAGGACTTGGGATCTGGCATCGGTGAGTTACCCACTTATAAAACAATTTCAAGTTTGTGGGATTTTCACTTGACTTTTTGTGAGATGTGAGTGACATAATGAATCTCAAAAGTACCAGCATTATCTCTACCAGTATTTTGAGAATGTAACGGCTAGTCGTAATGCTCCTAAAATTATGAAGCATATTAAACCGCCTACAGAAAGACAAACTGTATAAGCTTGTCCTCTCTGTGTGAAGTGAGTGAATTTTTCCCTGAATGCAAGTCGTATGTAAGAGATAAAACTCAATACTACCAATTTATTTCTACCGGTAATTTTGAGTATGTAACAGCAAGTCGAAACGCTCCTAATATTGTGAAGCATTGCATGACCGCTTTCAGGAAGACAAACTGTGTAAATCTGTCTCCTCAGTGTAAAAGCCAAGTGAAATTTTTTTTCTGAATGTAAAGTCGTACTTTTTGTACCTAGCATGTAAGACATAAAACTCAATACTACCAGTTTATTTCTACCGGCAATTTTGAGTATATAATGGCAAGTCGAAACGCTCCTAATATTGTGAAGCATTGCATGACTGCCTTCGTGGAGGCGAGCTGTATAAGCTTGTCTCCTTTTAGTGTAGCCCTAGTGAAAGTGCAATGAAGAAAAGTACCACTTTACATTCTTCATATCTGCCAAATATTTCTTGCCAACTGAAACCAACAAGTTGACACGGACAGGAAAAATGTAAATTTTCTGCCAACTGATACCAACAAGCTGACACGGTCTGGAGAGAAGTAGGAATACTCCAAAGGTATGCAGAGCTGACTTAACATACCCCACCGACTGTAGTAAAACGCAAATTGTGGGTCAGTTACTGGTACAGAGTGGGGAGTATCCTACTTCAATACTGCCAACTGAACCAACAAGTTGACACGGACTGGAAAATTTTCTGCCAACTGAAACCAACAAGCTGACACGGACAGCGGAGAGTACAATTTTTTTTGTCAGCTGAACCAACAAGCTGACACGGAGTGGAGAGACTAATTTTGTCAACTGAAACCAACAAGCTGACACGGAGTGGAGAGACGAATTTTGTCAACTGAAACCAACAAGCTGACACGGACTGATGTTGAGCGCAATCACAGCAGTACTACCTAATACACGAGGTGTATCCCAGCCTGCGTGTACAAGCCGCCCCCTAAAACACGCGCACTAAAGGGTACAGTAGCTACAGGGACGACTTGGGGACCAACCGGAAAGCCTGACTGACGGAGTTCAGTCTGCTTACGACTAGTCGCCTTTGACCAGAGCCTGACTTGTGAACGAGCGAAATGATGTTCATTGCTGTACACAAAAGTCGAGAGCTACTTAGTCGCAGGCAATCAGCCGCTGCGCTCGAAACACCAGGGTTGCCAACCGCGAGTGCGAAGGCTTCCCTTCACACAGAGAAGTCAGTAAGACAAACTCTGTGGAGAGACTATTCTTGCCACGAGTGTGAAGAACCTGTCTCTGAGGCAAAAAATGGACTGCAGCTGCTTATATACTCGCCCTCGGTGCCCTTGCATTATTTGTATTGACCAATCAGAACACAGCAAAATTTGGAGACCTGTAAATGAACAAAAACACACATTACATATTGACCAATCAGCATGCAGCATTTCTCAAATCTTGGCCGGGAAATTTTTTCAATGATATTGCCCTCACTTGCTCTTTGACTGTCGAGCTGATCAGACGTGTTTTTCTTAGCTCCGCCAGATACCTAAAAATGATAAAAAAATGACAAAATCCGCTTTTTGCTTAAACATCAAAAATTCATACATACAGTTATATAGGTATTAATAGTGTATTGCTTGCTGCTCCACATACCTGAAAATGATGAAAAAATGACAAAGTCCAACATTTGCTTTTGCATCAAATATACATATATACAGTTATATAGAAATAATGCACGATGTCAACTGACCAATCACAATGCAGCATTTCTAAAATCTCGGCCGGGATTTTTTTTCGCTGATTTTACACTCAGTTGCTATTTGACTGCCAAGCTGATCAGACGTGTTTTTCATAGCTGCTCCAGATACCTAAAAAAATGATGAATAAATGACTAAGTCAAACTTTTTCTTCAGCATCACAAATTCATGCTAGTTGCTCTAAATACCTAAAAAAATGATGACAAAATGACAAATTCCAATTGAAATTGATCAATATAACTAAAAATAATAACAATTTTTTATATATAGGCATCATTCCATATAATCAGAAAATGAGGAAAAATGACAAAGTCCATAATTTACACAAGTATCAACAATACAAACATACAGATTTACAGTAGCACAGAAATAATGCAGGATGTCAACCGACCAATCAGAATGCAGGACTTCTAAAATCTCAGTTGGGAATTTTTTTATGTGATATTGCCCTCAGTTGCTCTTTGACTGTTGAGCTGATCAGACGTGTTTTTGATAGCTCGCCTACAAATCTGAAAATGAGGAAAATTACCAAGTCCAATATTGTTCACATGCATCCATATACAGAATTACAGTTATCAAGAAATAATGCACGATTGCTGTCGACCAATCAAAATACAGCATACCTAAAATCTCTTATCTTCTGTCATTTTTTTCAATTCTACCCTCAGTTGCTATTTGACTGCCGAGCTGATCAGACGTGTTTTTGATTGCTCCGTCATACACTTAAAAATATGATGAAAAAGTGTGACTTATGTTCGATTCCTGGCAGCAGTTGTCAACCAGATACTTTTCATGGAAAGCATTTTAGGAATGTCATCATTTCTTTTTCACCATAAATTTGCCATAACGAGGTGAACATTTCAACATAGGACAGAATGATGATACATGAATGATGATAGTATACTGACAATTTAGACAAACCATGCAGGATGAGTGCATTATTTATCAGTAAAAGCAGGACTTGTGCAAGTGAAATCAAAATTCTCATTTGTCTTTTGACCACTGCAGTGACCAGACGTGATTTTAGTTTTCTCTGCTACATGATATACAAAGAGAGAGAGTGACAGATCCATTCCCAGCAAGGTTCCTGACCAAGGTATGGTGAGTACACATGTTACATCATATATTTATCATACAAGTTACATATTACCTTTGAACATTCAGCATGCCATTAATATGTACCACTGTTTTCTCCATACTTGTGACTGTCAAATTCTGCTCTGGGGGTATGTTGTCAGTACCATTCCACTGAAAAAGACACAAGAGCACAAGATAACAAATGGAAATTAAAAAAAAACTATTTCAGTTTTGTGAGCAAGCTTTCGCATCTTTACCCAAAGAAACTATCCTTAATATCAGATGTTAACTTTGTCATGGGATTCAGAGAAATCAAATCTTAACTTTAGTACACTAGGATATTGTTACTTAAAACATGGAAACCTGCAGTCTTGTATTCTGATAAATATTAATGATGTATACTTCCTTCTGTTGCATGGTAGTTCTCACAAAAAGCAAAACATGCTTGCTGTTCTCTCTTCAAATGTGTAGCTCTGCTCAATTCAGGCACATACCAGTAAATGAGAATGAAAGCAGAACTTTGTACTTATTGAACTTTGATACAAAATGATTTTTAAAAATAATGTTTACTCCCTCAGATATTTTTCTTCACCTTCTCCACAGAAAGATATCAAGAAATCCACAAATCTCTACCACACTGATTTGTTTTCATGATTAGTGTAAAAACAAATTGCAAGAATGCAAGAATTCTTCACATGTATTGAAACAAATTTTGTTCATTGTCAACTCACCTCTGCACACAATGTCTATATTCTTGATATTGTTATTAGTCACATCAAGGTCACATCACATCCAGGTAACATCCAGCTCACCACAGTACCACTGTATTTTTCTTCTTTACAAACCCGGCACTGAAACTAAAATGAGCAGAAGTGTCAGAAGTGACAGAAATATTTTGCAGAAGGGCACATCTCTTGACAGTTAAAGAAATGGGATTTGAAACGGTCTTTACTTGAGAAAAGATGCAGTAACAACCCATCGGTCATGTATTTCTATTGTTAAAATCAAAAGAAAGAAACTGAAATCAATATACATCAAGCATTTACATGCGCTGTCTTCATCTCCAACCAAGCAAAACATTGCCTAATTTCACTTTTTTTCTGCAAGTCGGACACGGTTTTTCATGATTCAAAGTTTTTTTTTTCTGCAACTTTACTAACATTATAGATACAAGAAAAAGTTAAAAACATTAGGAGTAAAGCATAAAATTGTCAGCATTCAAATCATTCTGTCAAAACAATTTCAATTTTTAAAATGTACACTGTCAAATATGCTTGAAAAGTGTCTGTAAACATTAAAAAACGGCGGTCCGAAATGTAAACAATCCCAGTTACTAAAGGACTTGACACAAACTTTCAGTGAAAGAAGGGTACAGCGATTTAAACCTGCCTCAAATCTCCGCAGACGCTGCTCAAAACATTTCGAAAACGTCAACAAAACCCCAAGGTCACTCAAGGTCACAAGGGAAAAAACGGAGTTTGGCAGAAAAAAGGCTTTATTTTGCATCAAATTTATGGAAAATCGTGTGCGGAATCACAGAAACCTACTCGGATACAAGTTTCTTATCGAGAACAACCCTTATTCCTATTTACAACGGGCGGAACGCTGTGTTTTCACCAGAGAAAACATCCGAGAACTTCCTAGATTTTTCTCACCGACACGGAATAAACACTAAATATGTAGAAAAAAGGGGAAACAGGAGAAAGAAACTCAAGATATTAGTCAAAAAAACACTTACCTTTCGTCCAGATCCTTAATCCTAATCCAATATGTCCAGAAATCCACAAAACACACACAAAAACAGGAGCGCAGTTCAACCCGACCTTCCCGCACAACGCCCGCTTATCGAATGACAGATCAAAACAAATTTAAATATTGATGACGTCATTTGTCAATCGTGACGTGACGGGTTCCCGTAAAATTTATGTTTGTGTTTTCTCGCTGCGGCGTGCGGCTAGATCTATTTTGTAAGGGTTTTCATGTCGATTAAAGCATATAATGCTACTTTCTTTCTCTTTTTTCTTTCATGGCAATGTGATATCAATGTGTTTACATGCATAGTTACTATAAAATATAAGCATTGGTATACAGGATTAAGATTTTATTCACATACATGTATTCCCATGAATGAGTGTTGCTGTGTGTGCTCAGCTCTGATTAATGTTATAGAAAGATAAAATGCAATTTCTGAATACGAAATGATGATGTAAAAAGAAACATTTCAGCGACTTTTTCTTTTTCTTTTACCTGTTAACAAGGGTTACTCATTGAATTATGTCTATTTATGCCAGTTGTTTACTCTGCCCATTTGATTTGTGTCTGGGATGAATGCGTGTAAGAAGAAAGAAGAAGCAAAAAAACAAAAACAGGAATCATTGTAGTTTATTTATTTATTTATTCTCTATTTATTGCGCATTCAGTGCTCTTTCTCTTTCTCTTTCTATCTCTCCCTCTTTCTCTCTCTCTCATTTTTTTGTTTTGAATTTCGCATTTCGCGTCTACAATGAACTCATTTATGTGATGTTTCTATGCATACTTCATAATAAAACGTTACGTAACTAAAAAATGTCTAAACACTTTTCATATTTGTCCCTCTTCCAATGTCTCAAACATCTTTCCCTCTCTCATTTTACAAATTTCACACACATTTCACACACATTTCGCGCACACTTCGCCGCTTCTCGCACACATTCAAACGATTTTCCCCTGCCAAAAAATAACCCCGAGGGGGGTCTCTCAACCATACCCCCCTCCTTTTTCACACTCATTTCTCCACCAACCAGCCAAAATACACACGCCGAAACACAGATTTAACTTAACGCGCAAAAAATTCCTGAAAGGTTGATCATGATCTTGATGCAGAATTTACATTATCTGAAATAAAAGTGCTGTTTTTTTTCCACAAAACAATTCAAAGAGTCCTGGCACTGATCAACTAATTGCTGAGGTATTTAAAACCTCATTTGATATAATTTCCCCATTCTTATCAATATTTTACAATAAGATATTTAATGACAGTGTATTTCCAGAATGCTGGGAAGAGGGTATAATTGTACCAATATTTAAAGGCGGAACACAGGAAGCGAAACAATTTCGCGGGATTACTCTCAATAATATATTATCGAAGATATATTCTAAACTTCTTGTTAAAAGACTTATCAATGGTCAGGTAAATACGACAAGTTTATAAATAATCAATATTGTTTTCAAAAAAATAAATCAACCGTTGATTGTATTTTTATATTACATGCAATTATCACAAAGACATTGTATAACAAGAAAAAATTATATGTAGCACTTTTAGATTGGGAGAAAATGTTTGATAGAATTACTGTTATGGAGAAAATTATTGAATGAAAATATAAGCACAAAATTTGTAAATGCACTAAAATCTATGTATTTAACTGTGAAAGCGTCTGTTCGATACAAATCTTAAAAATCGAAACCGATCTCTTCAAAAATCGATGTGAAGCAGGGTGATCCGGCCAGTAGCATTTTGCGTTTATTTTTTCTTAATGATATTCTGAACAACATAAATAGCAATATCAATGGATTGATAAGTATTGATGATGTACAACTATATTTATTATTATTTGCTGATGACGCAGTTGTTTTTACACAGGATCGAGTCTCATTACAATCTATTCTTAATGAAATTCTGAACAACATAAATAGTAATATCAATGGATTGATAAGTATTGATGATATACAACTATTTTTATTATTATTTGCTGATGACGCAGTTGTTTTTACACAGGATCGAGTCTCATTACAATTTATTCTTAATGATATACTGAGCAACATAAATATTAATATCAGTGGATTGATAAGTATTGATGATATACAACTATTTTTATTATTATTTGCTGATGACGCAGTTGTTTTTACACAGGATCGAGTCTCATTCTTATGATATACTGAGCAACATAAATAGTAATATCAATGGATTGATAAGTATTGATGATATACAACTATTTTTATTATTATTTGCTGATGACGCAGTTGTTTTTACACAGGATCGAGTCTCATTACAATTTATTCTTAATGATATACTGAGCAACATAAATATTAATATCAGTGGATTGATAAGTATTGATGATATACAACTATTTTTATTATTTTAAGAAATCACACCACAGACTCCCTCGACATGCAATCCCTCAACCATACCATAAAAAACAAGAACATAGCAAGTAAAAATCAATTAAAACTTTAATATCAAAACAATTGTACCATGTACCATACGGCAAACAGTATTACATGATGCATATACACAATCTTGACAAAAGATAAGTGTGGCAATGATAGACCGCAATATAAAAATACAGAACTTCCCCTGATCGTCAATTTTTCATTGTCATGAGAAAGTTATTAAATTGAGCAGGAAATCCTGAGGCTCAATGGACCAGATGGTGTCGCCAAACTATATGTAATCTAGACTTAATGCACTAAATACAGGTCTCCCGAATCAGCATACATTATGTATATTGTTTTACTAAGTAATATATGTACATGTGAAGGTCTCCGCGTTCAATCGTTACTTGCACGTGCATGTCTCCGCTCATACTGTCTCCGCACTACAGAAATATTATCCCACTTAACCCCTGTATGTAATATGTAGTGTGCAGCCGGGTGTACCTGTTCCGAGCACACCCAACCGATATGGTATTTGCCAAAGAGGCTGTTATCCCTCAATAATTGGTAATCAACAAAGAATTGTGCCATATTAAAGAGAGAAACAACCCGCTTTCAAAAAATTAATTTGTATATTGATAGAGAAATAGAGTAACTTGGAAATTGTACTTTGAAAAGACACCATCCAGTCCCCAACAGCCTAGAATTTTCCGCCACATCAAATGGAGTGATTCCATTTTCCCCAAAATTATAGGTTTAATAGTCTACATACTTATTAGGTGAAGCAGATTCAAGAAATTGCCTCGACCAGTGCATGAATGTACATTTCTTTACCTACTTGAGAAAGGAGGACACCATCAGAATGAAAGAAGCCTGGAGTTTTACTGTCAATAGATTTAATATAACAGGCTCGGCCGTTTAAGAAAGAAAGTGTAAATTTGCATAATACTCTATTGATGTGAAGTCTTTTTCTATTCATTTTCTGATATTCATCTTTAGTCTCATTTACTTTCCAAGTTAGTCTGGGGAGAATAAGACCCAAACAATAGGAGCCCTAGTGAAGTTTGTAAACAAATAATTGATTTCTTGCTTTAGGATCCTTATTATTTTGGCCTGATTTGTGTTTGCTATATTGTTCCCCCCAACATGAATATATATAATTGATGGTACTTTACCCTGAATGATACCTAGCTGAATTCTTGAGTGTAGGCTCTCTATACGCAAGCCACTTATGCCATCCCAATCAAAGTCAAAATGTCTAACGTTTGAGCGGGTCCGTTCATTAAACTGAACGCCTGCCCATCTCACTAATGAGTCTCCCAGGATCCAAACCCCTGTAACAAAAAATGTATGACGTTAGCCTCCCTGCATTACTGAAATGTGACTTACAGTCTAATGTAGCTTGTATAGGATTTTGAGGACCAGCGACCCACTTGCTTTATCATTTCGTCAGGAATTCCCCTTAAAGCCAAATCAGTTGCCCTACCAATACGAAAACTATGAGTCTTAAAATGTCCAGAATTAAGACCCGCATAGCAGCATGATTTCGACAAAATATCAGAGAACTGATATCTTGTAAGAGGTGTTGAATCAGAGTGGCAAAAGAAAAAAAAATGAATTGCGAGGCATTATAGCAATATACCTTTTCATTGAATCTATGCAATCACTAGTTTCTTTGTTATAGGGTATTCTAATTGTTAGTGGATTCCCCGTTGATTTGTCTTTGTAACACGTAGGCGCACCATCAGTGCATTGGAACCCGATTCAAGAGTTATATCAGATTTCGTGAGTGCTCTGCCAGGGTCCAAATATGAACACACAATAAGTTCGCTGACTCTAAACAACCCAAAATATGATAATGAGAAAACTGCATGGAATAACTGCTTTTCATAGTTATTTTTGCACACTCGACCCAGTGTTCCAAGAAGGTAAGTTAGCACTGAACTTGAAATAGGGGACCTAAGATCGAGCCTTTTGCGCAGACACCGGCAACCTCCCATCATTTTTTTATTACAAAAGTATCAGATGGATCAGGCTGACCATTGACTTTATGCATAAAGCTTATGCCTGACAAATATGACTGAATTGTGGAAGGTGCATAACTTCTCTCAAAGCAATATGAAATGTACAATATAATTTGTGAACTTGGTAATGGCCAGGTTGAAGGTAAAGCATATGCATTTCTAAATGTATGAAAATTATTTAATGCAGTTTTATATGCTAATCTAGTATTGAATGACAGGCCAGATTGTATTAAACTATCAGCTCTTTTTCGAATATCTCCCATAGTTGGCAAGGAAGTTTGTGCGGCTCTGGGTCTGCATCTGGAGCTAATGCACGGAACCGTGCCATCTGAAATCGAGATAATGCATCAGTGATTTCATTGTTGACACCACTGACATGCCCTGCTTTGATCACAATGTTCTTCTGTAAACAGGTCAAGGTGAGATTGCGTAACAGAACCATAACCAGGTCAGACTTAGAGGTCATTTTGTTTACAATATGACAAACTGCTATGTTATCACATCTGAATTTCAGTTTCTAATTTCTAAAAAAATCACCCCAAATAAGTAAGGAAGCTAAGATTGGGAACAACTCCAGAACTGTAATGTCCTTTGTATAGCCTTTTGCGTGCCATTCATTTGGCCATTTTTCACATGCCCATCTACCTGCGAAATATATGCCAAAGCCTAGGCCAACACTCCCTGCACTGTCAGTAAATAGTTGGATGTCCTCACTGTTTACCCAGAATTTATCGTGAAAGATAAAAAGCCCATTACAATTTTCAAAAAATGTTTTCCACACAATCAAGTCTTTTTTCATGCTTTTCGTAATCCTAAGATGGTGATGAGGTTTTGTTAAACCACAAATGGCATTAATCAAACGTCTGCAAAAAGGGCGGCCCGGGAGTATAGCCCTACAGGCAAAGTTAAGCATTCCAATCAGGCTTTGCATTACTCTCAAGGTACGTCTTTTTTATGTAACATAACATTTAGACTCGATAAGATGTCCTGCACTTTTGAGGGGGAAATGCGTACGAGTAACTTCTCTGAGTCAATTTCAAGGCCTAAAAAGGTTAATTTTGTAGTTGGGCCCTCCGTTTTTTCGTGGGCCAAGGGAACAGTTAATTGATCCATGGAGTGTGTAAATGATTGCATAAGTGCCCTACAATGCCCTGTACCCGGTTTACCGCCACCCAAAAAGTCATCAAGATAATGCATAAGGTTTTCTGATTGTGTTTTTTGTTTAACCATAAGTTCAAGAAAATCAGCAAACCTGTTACATGGATTGCAGCTAATTGAACAACCAAAAGGTAAGCATTTGTCAAAGTAAAACATGTTCTCAAATTTGAAACCAAACAAGTCAAAATCTTTTGGAGACACTGGTAATATTCTAAAAGCACACTTGATATCAATTTTGAACAATTCGCAGTTTTGCCCTAAATTTTGTACCATGTGTACAGCTTCATCAAAGCTTGCATACTGTACTGAGCAATATATTGGATCTATGTGATCATTGACAGAATTACCTGATGGGTATGAAAGGTGGTGTATCATTCTAAAGTCATTTGTGAACTTTTTAGGCACTAGTCCTATTGGGGATATTCTTAAAGTTGATAATGGTCGTTCGACGAAAGGGCCAGCAACTCTCCCTAGATGTATTTCTTTTTCAATTTTCTCCTTAACAATGCTAGCATGTTCATAAGCAGATTTTAAATTATTTGAATCTCTAGCTTGCCTTGGGCCTTCATAACATAAAGAAAAACCTGTTGTAAAACCATTTAAGAAAAAGTCTGCTTCAGATGAGTCATAATATTTAAGTTCCTCTTTCAATTGTTTGACATTGACAGGAGTGGGAGCAATTCTAAAATGATCATTTTCCACCCCTTGGTGGACCCTGTGATTGGCCTCTGTGGTAGCCTTTGGCAGGTTGATCCACTGTAGCGGCCTCCCCTGAATGTTCCCCGAAATGAACTTGCATTTTGGTAAACAGATTGGCCATTGAACTGGCAATTCCAACGCCCATGTGAGGGGGACGTGCAAGAAGAACAGACATGTGGGTATCTACAGAGCTTCCATCTACAATAGCCCTTGTTAAAATGTATGCATGGAGGTGGTCTCGTGTGAGTCTGTGAAGGACTGGAAACATTCATTTGAGATTGAAATGTGCCAGAAAAACAACGTAGCCATAAATCGGAATCTATGGAGGACCATGGCATGAACCGACTACTTTGGCGTAGCCTGAACTGCTCATCATAAGTCCTCCATTGGAAACCGCCATGCCTGTACCCGGCCTCCCGTATTACAAACATATAATGTAACAAGTCCTGAGTCTGCTCAGGATGTGCGTCCAGATAAATGCTGCAGAAGATCAAAAACGCATTTTATCGACAGTGGCAATCCTTTCTGAACCACTCCTAGGTTTAGAGACGATATTTCCATTTTCGTCCAAACCCAAAAAATGACCCGGTTGTTCGCCGGTCAGTTCCCCTTTAAGGAGCAAGGCCAAATTAACGTATTCATTTCGCTTGATTTTAAGTTTAAGCGTCTCTGGCACGTGGCTGCCCAATTTGTCTCTAGAGCCCTGAAAAGTTTGAGGGTTACTGACGCGATCATCCGAGTCACTTTGAACAGGAATAGTGTTAGGGAGGTTCAAAGATTTCGAGATAATCTCCTGGAAATCAAATATTTTCCCATTACCTGGTTGGGATGCTGAGGGCTCGGCATGGTCAAGAAGATTCACCGTTTCGACGGATTCATCGGCTGTCTGTGTCACCGCAGACGCGACCCTCCTTCTCTTTCTCATCGGCCTCCCTCTACCCGACATGATTACGGACGATGCTGATGTTTAGTTGAAGATTTTTCCAGATTTCATCCAATTTTGCGATTAGCGCTGAGAAATCAAATCTACTCTCTTCCGAGGGAGAACAAAAGAGGAAGCAGCAACAGGGTACCCACTCTCCTAAATTCTAACAATTAGAGTTGCCTCCCTTTGACCATTACACGATCGATGTGCTTCTAAAATAAACGAACATTATTGCTTTGGCAATAAGCTGTATTATTATTTGCTGATGACGCAGTTGTTTTTACACAGGATCGAGTCTCATTACAATCTATTCTTAATGATATACTGAACAACATAAATAGTAATATCAATGGATTGATAAGTATTGATGATGTACAACTATATTTATTATTATTTGCTGATGACGCAGTTGTTTTTACACAGGATCGAGTCTCATTACAGTCTATTCTTAATGATATACTGAACAACATAAATATTTTATTATTATTTGCTGATGACGCAGTTGTTTTTACACAGGATCCAGTCTCATTACAATCTATTCTTAATGGTATAGAGCTTTACTGAGACGTACGGAAGTTAAAATTAAATGGTGCAAAAACTAAAATAATCATTTTTGAAAATGGTAGGACAACATCATATGATTTCTTCTTGTATGTAGTGGGTGTTAATTATAAGAACACCAGCTGGGATGCGATTTAAATATATTTGTCATATGCCATTGTTACATATAGAAAATTAATAATGATTAAGTACTGATTAAAGCTGCTAAAACAAAGGGAGCGAACAATACTTTTTAAAACATACAATATGTTAAAAAATGATGTTGACAATGGTTTGAATTATAATGGGAATAACTGGGCATATAACATCTAAACTATGTTGAACCAAATAAGATTATCATATATGAGGGAAGATCAATTTAATATGGATATAAACTATTATACTGTTAAACAGCGAGTACTAGATATATATCACCAGAGATGGTATTCATCCATCAATAATTCTACTCGCCTAGATTCGTATAGTCTATATAAACATTCATTCAACTTTGAAACATACCTCGACATTATTACAGAATCAAAATTTAGAGATGCACTTGCTATATTTCGTGCATCGTCTCATGACTTAATTGTTGAAAGCGGTAGACACATAAACATCACCAGAAATGAAAGAATATGTAGATTTTGCAATACCGGTTTAATAGAAAATGAGTATCATTTTTTGTTAATTTGTTCGAAGCACTCGGAAATTAGATCAAAATATATAAAAAGGTATTATTATACATTGCCACCTAAACAGAAATTTATCAATCTTATGTCAGCAACATCAAAAAGTATTATTAACAATTTGTCTAAATTTATATACTATGCTAATTTGAATAGAATCTAAGTTGAGTTAGGCATTATAGATATGCAATATGACATCATGTGCTCTTCAGAAAATCCATGCTTTCTATCTTGTTTGTTATTTTTATTTGCTATATAACATGTAATGTTTTCATGCAATAAAATATTTACGGCTTTCCGCAAACCTGCGGAAAACGTATAGGGTTTATTATGTTTCTTATTATTATTATTATTCCTCATTTTCAACCAAATTTCAAGTTCATTTCAGTATGTTGCCAGTGTCTGAGCAACATGAAAATTAAACTGCCTCGACATAAAAGTTATTTTTTTTAAATTCTATCATTTTCAATGACGTCAGATTTGACGTCAGCTTCAAAAATTTGTTCGCGCTCTAGAGCCTTTATTTTTTGTCGTTTTATCTTGATATTTTCACAGAAGATGTATGTTATGATGTAGATGTGCACCTTGTCTTTCAATTTTTCAAATTCGAAAAATTTAAGAATTAATGGCAAAACCGAGTTTTGAACTTTGGTCCTAAAACTATTATTTAATGTTACAAAGGCTACTGATGAGTTAGAAGCATGTAAATTGGACAGCTAATCGGTCCAGAGTTCTACTTTCTTTTCTCTGAAAGAATTCTTCTTAAGTCACGTGGTTATGATGTCATTTAAAGGACACAATCCTATTTTTTCAAAGATTTCTCACGCTCTGGCATCATACATTTCGAGTCAATTTTAATGAAATTGAAATTGCCTCGATAAAACAGTATCTTCTTTTACATTCAATCATTTTCAAATTTCATTGACGTCATGTGACGTCAGATTTAACGTCAGCTACAAAAGATTGTTCGCGCACTAGAGCCTTCAGTTTTGGTCCGATTATCATGATATTGTCACAGAATGTATATTTTAAGATGTAGATGTGCAAAAATGACATTTAAATTTCTAAATTCGAAAAGATTAAGGTTTCATGGCAATACCGAATTTCGAACTTTGGTCCTAAAATTAAAATTAAATGTTACAAACCCCACTGATGCGTTAGAAGCATGACAGTTGGACAGCATATCGGCATAGAGGTTTACATTCTAATTTCTGAATGGTTTTCTCTTAAGTCACGTGGTTATGACGTCATCAAAAAGACAAAAAGCATTTCTTTTTTAAGATTTCTCTCGCTCTGGTATTATGAATTTTGAGTCAATCTTAATTAAATCTTCAGAATTGATAGAGTTAAGATTGAAGTGATGCATACTGCAAGAAATGTTTGTTTTGTCATGTGGTTATGACGTCATGCATACTAAGCAAGAATATTTTTTTTAAAAATCATATAAAATCGCCAATTAGACCAATGAACTTAAAATTTTCAAAAATGAAGGAACTTAGTACGTTCATGAGGTCTTGAAAATTTCAAGTGATTACGTCATCAAACATGGCAGATATTCATGTACTTGAAAATGTGGAAACAAACCTGTCCGCATTCTCGAAGATATTTTTTTTTTCTGGATTAATAGAACGTTAGCTGAAAATGTCCTTGCAAAAATGTTCTTGATTTTGACGTCGTTGAAATATAAAAGTCATTCATTTCAATTTGTACTCGCGCTCCAGCGTCATGAGTATTGATGCCAATCTTAAGCATACCTTAAGGAATTTATGTTGTGCCACTTGTTTATGACAACATTAATTTGTAAGCAAAATATATTAAAAAGATCATAAGATTGAATATATTAACTTTAAATAAGTAATATTGCCGTACCTTATAATGCGCAAAAAAGTTCAGAAAATGTCAAGTGATTACGTTATCAAACATGACTTATTCATGCTTTTCGTAAAAGGGCTAATTCATGAAAATCTTTTTATTTGAAGAAAGAACTTAAAGCGGTCATTGGGTTGGTTGAGCAAGATCCCATTGTTCTTTTGCAGGAAAGAGTGCCTGATTGAATTGTGAGTTGGGATACGTTTTTGAATAAATGAGTCGCATTTACGATGAATTAGTATAATTATAATAGAGCCAGAAAACCTATACGGATATCTTATTGCATTTGCTATCACGGCTCTTCGCAAACCTGAAGAAAATGACAAATACATGTAATTCTACCTATCGATTTTTTATGTTTTCTAAAGGTTTAACGGTTTCTTTTTCCAAATCAGTAAATTCAAGCAAATATATAAAGCAAATGAATTGTTGAAAGTTTCAAACGTTTATAACCTTAATTACATGGAAATAAGAAATTATTTTAATGATTTTGCTTGTACCTCTACCTTTGGTTCTATCTATTTTTGCAAATGTAAAACTCAATCATTTTAAAGGTTGAAAGTCATGGATTTCAAAGTATTTTTGTTTGCAATTTCAATAATGTGGATCAAATTGCAATAAATATTTGTTAAGTCATATGCTTACGAAGAAATGGATATTAAATAAAGAATATATTCTTGAGGATCTTTAAAAATTACTGTTTTTTGTTGTTGTTTTTTTCTCTGCATGATAGTAAACGGATGCGTAATCAAATAAGATCCATATTTATGCTTTGGAATTCTCAATATATTCTTTAGAAGATAAAAATGAAAAAAAAAATGATTTAAAGCTTATTTTTGAACATAATATATATTTATGATAATGATGATTTACGTATCAAAACTTACGTTATTATGCATCATTATTCCGGAAGCGTATTAGTGCCACATTGACACTTATTATTATTTTTATTTTTGACGCTTTAATCTGTAAAATTTACAGATTAATCTGTAAAATTTAGTTTAAACTTAAAATACATTTTTCATAAATCTGTAAAATTTACAGATTAATCTGTAAAATTTTCAGTTTAATGTGTTTATTTTTAAGAAAAAATGTGTGAATTTTACAGATTAAAGTGTGAAATTTACAGAAAAAAGTGTGGATTTTACAGTTTAAACTGTAAATTTTACACTTTAATCTGTAAATTTTACACTTTAATCTGTAAAATTCACACTTTTGTAATTACACTTATCTGTAAATTTTACAGATTAAACTGTAAAATTCACACTTTTTTCTTTAAATTTTACAGTTTAATCTCTAAATTTTACACATTAATCTAACTGTTTAAATAATGGCTGTGTCTATCGGCATGACCGTTATCGATACGACAGAAAAAATAAAAATAGCACAACTGGAGCTTTCTTTCTTTCTTTCTTTCTTTCTTTCTTCCTTTCTTTCTTTCTGTGATAAAAGACCGTTTGCTCAGTTCTACCAGTGGTGATGTTTTATGACAAGGGCATCCTCAAAACTTATCTTAAGGGCCGGCATACAATATATACATAAAACGTATACCTATGATATATACATACAATACATACCTACAACATATACCTTCAATATATACATACAACACATACCTACAATACCTACATATACCCACATATATCTATAACATATACCTACAATATATGCCTACAACATATACCTACAATATATACATACAATACATACCTGCAATATATACCCACATATATCTATAACATATACCTACAATATATACCTACAACATATACCTATAATATATACATACAATACATACCTACAACATATACCTACAATATATATCTATTACATATACCTACAACATATACCTATAATATATACATACAATACATACCTACAACATATACCTACAAAATATATCTATTACATATACCTACAATATATACCTACAGCATATACCCTTAATATTTAACTATAGCATAAGCCTATAATATATACCTTCAATATATACCTACAATATATACCTACATCATATACCGATTCCTACAACATAAACCAATAAAACATATACCTACATCATATATATATACAACCCAACACATACACATTATGTATAATATATACAAGAAAGAAAGAAAGAAAGAAACAAGTTTACAGAAAAAAGTGTGAATTTTACAGAAAAAAGTGTGAATTTTACAGATTAAAGTGTAAATTTACAGCTTAAACTGTAAAATTTAAAGAAAAAATTGAATTTTACAGACTAAAGTGTAGAATTTACAGAAAAAAGTGTGAATTTTACAGATTAAAGTGTAAAATTTACAGATTAATGTGTAAATTTTATAGGAAAAAAGTGTGACTTTTACAGATTAAAGTGTAAAATTTACAGTTAAAACTGTAAAATTTACAGAAAAAGTGTGAATTTTACAGATTAATGTGTAAATTTTACAGAAAAAAGTGTGAATTTTACAGTTTAAACTGTAAAATTTACAGATTTATGTGTAACTTTTACAGAAAAAAGTGTGAATTTTACAGATGAAAGTGTAAAATTTACAGTTTTAACTGTAAAATTTACAGAAAAAAGTGTGAATTTTACAGATTAATGTGTAAATTTTACAGAAAAAAACGTGTCCGAGGTACATTGCCAGTGTTAAGAACAGAGATGAAAAGTATTTTTTTTTATGAAAAGTTTTTGTGGTCCTTAATATGCCCATTTAGTATATTGTCTAAGAGACGTTTTACCAGTGTTTAGATATTAAATGCATGATTTCTTCTTCTGTAATTGGATTATTAAGAGGATTGTCATTGTAATTGTTTTTAAGGTTGCCAAAGCAGTTATCAGAAATGTTTATCATGTTAATGCATTCAAGATGATTGTAGAAATCATCAATACTTGGTTGCTTGGTTGTCACCGCCTTTTTTTTTTTTTTTTTTTTTTTTTTTTTTTTGTTCCCTTATTAAATTTGCTCGTTTGGCTAACGTCATCTTATTTCTGTTGGATTTTTCTTAGTTGTAATTTTGCCCAAGCCTTGCTGTAAACTGATCTTTTTTTTTTAATATATTTTGGTCCAAACCAAGATTTATTATGTTTGTTTTGTTTTAAAACGACTTTGCCTTTTACCATTTCAAAAAGTATATGTTGCTTAACCAGCAACTGTTTTGTTTAAGTCTTGGACCCAGTATGATAACAAAATACCGTGGAATGGACTAAATGTTTGATTTTAGCTTTCACGAAGTATGTAGATGTTTTCTAACAAAAAGTTACGAGTTAATTACTGCAACTGCTAAATTGTAAACCGAAGTGTAAAGACAAAGATGTAATTGGGTTAATGATAATAAATGATTTCCGGTTATGTATTTTGTTAACAGTCAAAATAGAGTAGCAAAACAAACAATCAATTCCTGATGGATGGCTGTCTCCCACAATTCATGTTAATTTTGGAATACCCGAATATCACGTTTACACAAACGGATAATCTTGGCTATCTGTCAAATGTCCGAAAAGTTATGAAAAATATTGAGGAATCATAAATTTGCTGTGCCGCAAAGTCAAAAACATCTAAGAAGACAAGAATCGCATTCATATAAAATTGTATTAAATGCAAAACACAGGCAAGACATTGTAGATGCGTCGATACTGAGTTTGTCTTTACAGAAAGATCTCAATTTCTCCATGCAATTTTCCGAGTCACTCTCTTGTATCCCATAAAACATAAGATTTTCTTGCATAGAACGAGATTCTAAGTCAATTTGCTCTTCATCTCTTCTTTTTTTTCTGTTTTGAATGTTTTCATTTTACACGAATTTTGTATGGATTTTACTTCCGTGTGTGCTTTTTTGAGGTCAAAGGACTGTTTCTCATGGGTTTCGCTCATGAAGGAAACTGAGTTTTCAACATCTGACACTCGTGTTTCTACATGTGTGACTATTGTGTCCAAATCCTTCATTTTAAAGTGTATACAATTAACAGTGCTCTCTAATTTTTTTTCTATTTTTGGTAAAACTAGTTTAAGGGATGTAATTTCCTTCAATATTTCTAAAGCCCAGGTTGATGACCTTGCTTTTGATGGGTTGGTGGGGGAGGGGTAAATACTGTGACATCGGGGTTTGCGGCGACGCCATTCCGTATAGAATGTGTGTATAGTTCATGATGGGAGAAGTAATGGGATTACTCATACACGGGTTCAGGTTCATGGTTTGTCTATCATGTTGGCTCGAAATGTCAAATGGTCGAATGTATTTTTGTTTATTGAGCTTTCACTCACCGATTTTCCTGTCTTTTCCCCTGCCTTAAATGTGTTTTGTCTTCCACTGAGAGCGGTGATGTCACTTTTCGCTTTGGTTTTCTTTTCGCGCCCTTTCCTGAATTTTGTTTTCGGTGGCATTCAATATCCTTAACTGTCACTGATTGCACCATACTCAACCAAAGAGATAACACTGACACTCAAAAGTATAAACGTGATAATCCACATTAGTTCCATCCATCAATATTTGTCTAGTAACGATAGGAATCAATCATTTCTTCGAGAGCTCAGAATTTCATGTCTTCGCCATTCGAGCGCATTATGCAGACATGTAATATTCGTAGATTGTAGATGAGCAAAGTGTCAACCTGTTGTGTTCAAATAAGATAAGGATGTTGTTTAAGTATTGTTCTTATTGTTGCGTGTGATTTTCAAAAGAATAGTTATCATAACAGATTTGTCTGAATGAACCCGTGTGGGCGACAATACATATGACATAAGACTTATTTTTTCAACTAAGTGCATGGTGCCATTTGGTTGTTCTCCTAGGATTCACTCCAGGCGCCAGCGTGAATAACGGTAGTAACTTAGTGCAACAGACAGCAGTGTGGTGCAATAGACATGATAGGTTATGGCTTAAACAAATTAAGCTGACATTTAATACCTCTGTTTGCATAATTTCTCGACTGAGGTGTTGCCCATTTTTCGACAATCATCATACCATAACTAAAATATATTCGTGACTTTTTTTGTCGATTGTTGCAGAAAGTACAGAAACGAGTAAAAGCATGCATTGTTTGACTTGCACGTGAGTTGATACATCCAGAGAAATCGTATGGCAATTAATTTATGCTTTATTTGTTTCCACGAAATCCTGTGATTAACGTTAACAAATACGATATTTTTATTGATTGTTATGAAAACGTGAATAAACCATGTCAAATGTTTACGAAAACAATTAAGTTGTTACTTATCTGATTGTAAATTTTCAATGGTGTTAATATAGTGTTATGTTTGTTATTATTTACACACAATTAACAATTAATGAAATCTGTTCCACAGTTTAATCGGAAAATGAGACATCAGTTGGAGTCGACAACAGTAGTACAATATACATGTAGCGTAAGAAGCAGTGGATATACAATGGGCGTATTATCGAGTTTTTTTTAAATATTTTCTTACCAGTTAAGGGTAAAATCAAGTTTACAATTTCAAAGCCTTTACATTAAATGTCCTGCCGACAAACTGCTGGCCCTTTGAACGCTTTATTTATCGTGAATTTGATTGAAAAGGGATAAAACAGTTTCGATGGACTGAGCCGTTTGGCCAATCAGTTACAAAAAACTACGTTTTCTGGTCAAAGCGAATGATTTCAAGCTTTAACATTCTGTCTCTTATTTATTTAAACCACAGCTCCCCAAACCGTCTTTTTTATTTCTATTTTTTATTTCTTTCTATTTTTTTTCGAGAGATATAAGAGGTCTCGAAATTTGAGTAACGGTAACAACAGTTGGGTAGCAATAATGACGAAATCAGTTGAATAGCTAGTATGGATAACGTCGACAGCAATCGAACCAAACAATTTTGTTGGGTTCATTTCAAATAATATTTAACCCATGTCTGCCAAAAATAAATAAATAAAAAAAAAAATTAATTGTATATTTATACTGACATATAAATGCACATTCATGCATCTTTATGTCTTTTGTTTGTATCCCTGCCTCCCCACATTAGTGTGAACTAGGTATTACCAAGCACTGCTCACACGCATTGTGTCTGGTTGTTTGGGGTGGTGAGAGAATGGAGTATGTGGGGTGTGTGTGTGTGGGGGGGGGGGGGGGTAGCCTTTAGCCTTTGGCATACAGTTCTAGTTTTGAATAGGGATTCGAAAGTCACTTCTTGCAACTGAAAACTCATCTTCTCTGACTGCAAACCTTTTGTATCTCGAAACTCACTTTTTCTGACAGTCATGGCTTGGATAAAGTGCGGGAATACAACGACAGTCCTCTTGCTGATGGTTCTAAGGCGGGAATGACCCTGCCGGGTTTCGAACCCACACGGTGAGGGGCTGAGTGAGTGTTAAAGTCAGCGACTTTACCCTCTCGGCCACGGAGGCCCCACATATTTGTTAAGAGATGTGTAAATTGTTTGACAAATCTTGGCTAAACATTTCTGTATATTATACAGAAACATGACTGTTTGTCTTTTACATATAACTAAAATGTGTTTTTTTATAAACTTACTGAATCTTTAAATGCGTACTGTCTGTAACATATTATAGTAAAATCATGGAAATTGCGTTTAAAATCTAATCATCGGTAAGTGAAGCAAGTACCTTAATTCAAAAGTCATTTTACATTTTTACTATTTTAAAATAAAGCATTTCATAATTTATACTGACATAAATAAATAATATCATTGCTTAATTCATCATTAAAGCGGTGATTCATACTGCCTAGATCGATATACGAAATAAAATGATTGGTTTATATAAAAGAAATACATATTGTACATGTGTACATGTGAAAACGAACTGATATCATATATCGCACACACATGGTGAAAACTGTCACCGGGGGTCGCGGCTGGCGTAAGGAAACCGTACGGGGGCCTTAAGTTGCAAATCTATCGAGCGGGCACCGTAAAACCGCCTTACGACTGCCGTAGGGCGCCCGAAAAAATTTTTAGGGATCCGAAAAGATCATAAGAATTTACATGCTTATATTTGTACGTATGCTATTGTGTTTATAATTAAAAAAACTGACTATATGAAATATATACTATATAAAAAATGAAGTACATTAAGAAAGCTTCATATAAATATGAAAAATAGTATAAATTTACTACTGATTACGTGCAACATCTACTTTTACCAGTGATTACCTTGGTTCTCCTTCTCTTTTTAGAATCTCATATACATAAGATAATGTAAGATAATGTACGTGTATGAAATTAAATGCATGACTGTATACATACATACCATCTATATATACATATATACACAATGCTATAAACCAATTTTTAACTAGTTTAAAATTGTGATTTCATAATCATAACAAAATATTAGAAAACAAATTAATCGATGATATCAGCTTTTTTTCTCAAAAAGTATGAAAGTGGTTTTTCTTAAAAAAATCTATGATGTAGGAGAACGTCAACGTACGCTTGACGTATGGTCATCATGAATCATTCTACGGTCTGGCTATGGCGGTTCAAATTGCTACGGCAACCGTTAGGCCTAAAATCATGTTTTAACACCACGCTAAAATTCTACGGCGATCCCTACGGCCTGTACATTAAAGGGAAATGCCCTAGTGAGACCGTTCGGTCGCCGCAGGTATCTCTCCTTCTAAAGGCCGCATGGCTGCCGTAGAACATTTGTTACTTAGGTATTAACACGTGCACCGTGTTATTATTTGTACACACATAATTATGTATCCGTTCTTGGGTAGTAGCCGTGATTTGCTTTCTGTTGTAATTAGATCCAAAATAAGATATTTTATTTAAGAAATAATCAATCTCTATCAGATTGTGTGTTTTGTTGCATATTATCTTAACACGAGGGCAAAACACCTGAGCTTCGACCTACTAATGGTTGGTCTTAAGAAATGTAATACAAAATTAAATATATTAATAACTTATGACATTAAATAGAAATTTACCGGCCCCGGTGGCCGAGTGGTTAGAGCGTCAGCGACATACTTAAGTCATACAAAATGGTACTGGTATAACTCTCATGCATGGCGCTCAGCATATAATGGAAGTTCCAGGACTGGTTGACTCGGGGTCAAGATAATGTATGTGACTGGGTGTGGTATCATGCCACATGTCTACTGCGTGATACTGCAGTGTGACAGCACAATATCTGGCTCAAGTAGACACAGTTTCCAAATGACTGAAATACTGTCGGCTGGACGTTACAGACAAAAAAAAATAAAAATAAACATAAACAAACGTTAAATGAATGCCCCGTTGAAGGCGATAACACTGTTGCTGTAAATTGTTATTATTCCCTTTAAGATATTCAAATTTCTAAAGTGAACGTAATATTTTTCAAAATGGGTTGCATGTATTGTTTAACTTGACATATATGAATAGTTATTCTCTTATCATATTAGTGCAAGGCCTATCTGCGAACTCAACACCAAAACCAAGACACACACTGTGGCAAAATATGGAACGCCATGACCGTCTTATCATGACTTATTTGCTTATATGCTGTAGTTATTTCATTATATGCAGTAGATATTGTATTATTTGCAGTAGGTATTTCATTATATGTGGTAGATATTTTCATTATGTGCAGTAGAAATTTCATTATGTGTGGTACTAGTTTCTTTATATGCTGTACATTCTTGGTTATGTGTAGTAGAACTATTCTTATATATGGTGGTGCTATCTTTATATGCAGTGCAAAGACCTATAAATAAGTTGATTTGTTATTGTGTGTAGTAGATAAAACGTTATACGTGGTGTTTTTTACATTACATGATGTGCAAAATGGAATATATGTAGTAGTCACTGTTCCCATTATGTGTGGCTTTTGACCTTATATGCAGTAGAAATCACATTATATGTCGTACTTTCGTTTATATACGCTGTAGATCTCACATTATATGTTGTACATGCGATTTCCTTATCGGCTGTGCTTCTAGCATTATTCGCATTTCGTCGTTATGATGAGATGGTTAGGATATTTCCTAATGATACCGTATATTGCCGGATTATAGCTTTTATAAATTAAACATGTCATAAACATTCCCAATCGATCAATGGATTTAAATTAAATGAATTTAAAAAGTGTGCTTAACAGGTAAACTTCACCCGTTACGCGTCCAGAGCTGAATGACATGACAACAGTTCTATTACCAGATTTACACATGCAAATCGTGTGCCAAAACGCCACCTAGCGGACACTACATACAGCAAAGTGAAATGTCGTTTCAGTAAAACGAATGAAATGACCTATATCTTATCATGGATACCTTTTCCATGTCAGCTAGCTGTCCTATCAATGAACCTCTCTGTTACGGGGGATGGGTGCATCTTGATCATGAATGCTAGGGTTTTGCAAAACGAAGAAAGGTATATACTGCTTCCTCATACAAACATACTCGTATATGCAGGACAAGTTTAAATTGAAGCACAGTTAACTAGTAGAGGGGTGGGAGTGTATTTTTCTAATTGATGTTTCACAGTGCCTATTACAAATTACCATGAGTATTACATGTTTACAATGTAATTTAAGCATTTTGTAATTATAATAAGCATTGTAAAAATGTAATTAACATTGTGAAGCCTCAATTACAAAAAGAAATGAACTGGCGGATATCCCCTCCCAAAGTCCCAAATCCTATTACTGTGTGCCATTGAGCCTTACATTTGCCCTTTTTTTCAGATTCGTAATCTAGATGTGGACTCCATCTCGTTCAGAGAAAATAAATAGAATTACGAGGCGTACACTGGTGACCTTAAATGTACATAGGACGAGCTGCGTTGTGATGTCCTGCGATAGAAAATTGGTCAACAATTAACAGCGCAAACGACGCTTAAACCCAGGTATTCGTCGTACGTCATCTTGCGAACGCTCGTTCAGCAGTATGAAGAGCATAAGTTTTAACGGTGACTGGGGATTAACATTAGACTCCTGCATTAAAATCAATTATGTGATTTACACATTTGTCACAAGGAAAATAGAAACACGTCGGCCTTGAAAAGCGTATAAGAGAAAATTAAATGTTACCAATCATACGGGATATAATTGAATTTTTGGCCCCAGATAGGCCGGAAAATGCGTTTCGTAGAAAACAAATCAAGGGAAGCATTCCTATGGGCACCCTGCACAGTCCCGACCTGCACATTAATTAAGGCCTGACTAAGATGTCCACGCCATTCCTGATTACGCTTATTTAAGAATACGGAACTAGACAACATTACTCTCACCATGAAAAATGTTGTCAGATAGGATATTAACCCTAGATTTTACTGTTATTGAAACCAACAGCGCCTTTTGCAGAATTAAATTAGAAACAGATTTTGTGCAAAATGAACTTGATTTAAAAAAATCGAAAAGGACCTTTCTATCATTGACGATTAAAACATTTTAGCAGATATATTAGTTTCTCATAAACTACCCCCTCCTTCCCCAATACACATTTACAATCAGGCTAAACGATGAAGTTATGTTGCCCTGCATACAAGGACAAAAATCAGGTATATGACCTTGAAACAGAACACGAAGGAGAATAACATTATGCACAAAATGAATATTTGCAGAACTTGTGAAGTTTTTCTGAAATTGTATAGGTTATAAAATGGACTGTCGCGTCTAGGATCGTATTACGTAAAAGGAAACATATAACTTATTAACTTCCCTGTTGATTACCGCATTTTAAATAAAAATAGTTTTAAAGAATGCAAACGAATAACAGATTAAGACATTCGTTTAGTATTAGTTTACACGAAAATACGGAGTCATACCCATCCGATCTCTATCTATATATATCTTGTTTCGATATCTCCTTTTAACAAGCACTAGAGAGACAAGCTGTCGTTAAAATGAACGATTAAAGGCATTCAGCTCAGTCATGTTCCTTATCATTTCTGGCAGCGCTCTGTCTGAGTTGGCCATGTTTAGAACATAATTACACAATCACGTGAATGAAATAAATAGTGAAACAAATGAAATTCTACAAGGACAAGTACACCGTCTATATTGCTACTGTAGGACAAATCCAAACAATAGCGTTAAGATAAGACTAGGGGTCATTTCTAACGCAAGGTCTTATTCAGTCTCTTTACTTTCCAACGCAATCTGACTGCTTTACACTGAGTGTGACCCTAAATTTGAGTACACTGTGTACACATTCATACTCTTTAGTCATCGAAAACATGATTTTCCTATATATTTGTATTTACTTCTCTAATGCTAGCGTCACAATTGCTAAATTGCGCCGGCCGATTTTAGACATCGGCAGAGTCGTGATGTTGGCTGCCGCCGGTCGATTTTTTACACATCGCTGAGAGCAGTCACATAAAACTGCCAACAAAGTGCCGCCTGTCGGCGGCAGTTGGTTTCAAAGGCTCGCGGGAAACGTGACACCCCAAAATATCCGGCAAGTGGCAGTTAGGTGGCAGGGCGGCGGCAGCTAGAATTAAACTGCCACCGCCCTGCGACCTGGCGGGGGACAGCCCATTTACAACTGCCGCCGGCCGGCGATTGAGCGATCTAGCTGCCACCGCTCTGCGCCCGCCCGATAATCTGACGGTGGCAGGCCGATTTTCGGTTGATATATAAATCGCTGCAACCATGACCGCACCCAAACCGTCCGTCTTCGTCGCTGCTGTTGGGCACGCTGTTCTTCTTCATGCAGAAGAACAGCAAGAACAAACTGCTGTCTTCGTTCATTTCTTCGAAACCGCCATCTTAACTCCGCTATTCTCAAGTCTCTTAGTCGATCTGGTGCAATTAAGAACGCCATGGGAATATTTATGTATGGTAATAGTCAATTCATTATAAACTAATGTCTGGTAGTCTGAAATCGGCAGATCGCAGTCCTGCCACATACCGACATTGACTGCCGCCTCCCAGCCTCCGCGCTGCTACCGGCCGATATATTGAAATCGGGCGGTGGCATGTCGGTGGCAGAGCGGTGGCAGGCCGGGTGCTGGAGAGTGGCAGTTAGTTTCTAGCAGTCACCGGCCGATTTTTGTAGACTCTTGAGGTCTCGATCGCGAACAAAAAATGCGCCCGCCCTGCCACCTGCCGATTTGCAATAATAGAAAAAATCGCCACGACGTCGCCAGATATTTAACTTTTTCTTAAAATCTCAGCTGCTTGCTGGCAACGTCTAAAATGCCGACTGCCGCCGGCCGGCGGCATTTAGTGATTTGTGACGACAGAATAATTACCGTAGAAAGATTCATAATTGGTTTTATATGGCATGGTATTTATGGTATTTCGTAGTCAAAAAATGAAAACATACAATCTCCTAGCGCCTGAATGTTACCAATACCCATAACCCAATGACTTTTCATTTGCAGTCCATGACTTGGTGAATAATTCATTCACTGAATTTTAAATGTTATATAAAAATAAAATCTTCTTCACTATGAAGACTGTACAGAGTCTGAATTAAGTAGTGTATAAGCAAACAGTTAAACTGTTTTATCTGGTTCTGCACTGTTTGCCAATGCGTCAAAACCAGTCTAAATGAGATGGAGATTTAATGCACTTACTGTATATTATTGTTCCTTCCCATGGGAAGGAACATCTATAGTCATACATTTCAACTTGACCGTTTCAGATTCGCTTCCTGCGGAGATGTTATCCCGCTTAGTATCTGATTTGCCTCATGATACCTACGATGAGACGGGATCCAATCGGAAGTGACGTGTAGCAGAAACCGCCATTTATCCGCCATTTTATTTCAGGTGATGTCCGCCATTTTATCGGCCATTTTAGTCAGTCTAGCAGGTGCGCGTAGGTTTAAATTACGGCTTCGTGTTGTCCCGTTTAATAAAATACGATGTCAGCCTAAATTAAACTTAGCCCTATTTAAGTCCTTGAATTTCTTGCTTCATTTCCTGTGCTTCCATGATTTAAAGAAAAAAGAAGAACTTAAGAAAGGTTTGACTTGGAGAGAAATGTTCAATCACCAATACAGTTTGTCCTTTTCGTACTCTAAGGTTATCCCTTCCATATGCAAATGCTGAAAAACAGCTTTCACTTCATACTTCATAGTTTAGAAATGCCCTGGAAGGAACTTTTGGTAGGCTAAAACTTGTACTCTTTAAATGTGTTACTCGATAAATGAAACGTGTTCATGAAAATAATCCCGACCCATTTAAACTTCAGAACTATCTAGTAGATTATGACATTATGTGTCCCGTGCCCGGAGTTCAAAGCTATGATTTAATTTATTTAATACAGAGAACATTACACTCGAATATTTAAATGTTATTTGTAAATTAGATAAGGGATCAAGACCTTGTTACTCGGATTTGTGATTCTCTTATCATTGTCCCCGTAATATTTCGGACATGTTGCATATGGAAGATAGTCGAGATTATCCGTTTGTGCTCACGTCTTATGCGGGTTTCCCATAGTTTTAATAAATTGTAGGAATGTACAACCAATCAGAAACACAGGGGCTCGAAGTTCGATATTATACGCCCCAGGCAACTTCGAGCCTCTGTGATCAGCAATTGGCCACTTGTTCTGGTACTCTGCTTTGATTTTTAACAAAATACATACCCGGAAACCATTTAATATTTTAAGCCAAATTCACAGTTCGGTTTGTAATTCAGCAGATGTTGCAATCAACATATAACTTCTCGAAAAATATTTTGCATAAAAAAAAGCTTTTGATGCAATCTTTTCATATATACACAGTAATAAACAAACATGCAAGAATGTGCCAACAATTCTTGAAATCTATATTCAAACTTTACGGTAAGTCCATTCGACATTACTTGGTTACTACACAAGGGACAAAAAATCGAACAAAAACAGCTTGTAGTTAATAAACTGGACAAGCCTTCATTTTAAAGAAATTTGCATTTATAACTTATGGATGAACGTGCATTTTATCACGTTTAGAAGCACAAATAACTTAATATCAAAGATCGCCCTTTTTTTTTACATAACATGATACAAAGTTCAAATAAGGCTGAAGATAACAAGTCACTATCAGTTACATTACTGTTATCGCCAAGGAAATCCTGTTTAAATGCAGACTAAACAAATATAACTGATATAAATGTAAAAGCGTTTGTTTATTTATTTTTTTTGTATGAGACCAGTACTTTGCGCCTGAGAAGGTAATGAAAGATCCTTGCCTCCAACGGGGTCCGAATCCAAGAAACCTTCGATTCCAAAGTTGGATGTTTACGGCTGGACCTTGGCGCCCCTTAAAGTTCGAAATAAGGTCATGTGGGGTCATAAAGTAGGTCACTAGGTCAAATCATAAAAAACCTTGTTAACACTCTAGAGGCCACATTTTTGGCCCAATCTTCATGAAACTTGGTCAGAATGTTTGTTTTTATTGTATTTTGAACAAGTTCGAATTTGGGTCATGTGGGGTCAAAAAGTAGGACGCGAGGTTAAATCTTAGAAAACCTTGTTAACAATCTAAAGGCCACATTTTGGCCATACCGTCATGAAACTTAGTCAGAATATTTGGTTTTATAAAATCTTAGTTAAGTTAAAATTTAGGTCATGTGGGCTCAAAAACAAGGTCACCAGGTCAATCTTAGAAAAACCTTGTTAACACTCAAGATGCCACATTTTTGGCCCAATGTTCATGAAACTTCAGAATTTTATAAATCTTGTAAGTTAATTTAGGTCATGTGGGCTTAAAAACAAGGTCACCAGGTCAAACTTAGAAAAACCTTGTTAACACTCAAGAGGCCACATTTTTTGGCCCAATGTTCATGAAACATGGTCAGAATGTTTTTTTCTATAAAATCTTAGACAAGTTAAAAGTTGGGACATGTAGGGTCAAAAAGTAGGTCAATATGAAAAATGCAACATATGTTGTTCATTTATAATCAGGTTAGCGATTAGGGCCATCATGGCCCTCTTGTTTTTGTTGTGTGTGTGTGTGTGTGTGTGTGTGTGTGTGTGTGATTCTTCCCAGACCGAAAAATATCACATGATCCTGATATGTCCTTTACATAATGAGTTATTATATCGGATTATAGATGAAATTATCCTACAACGATACAATTGTATAAATTAATGGTAAGCATAAATAAAAATGTGATTCGAAACCTTACTATGTTTTTTATACAATGCAACCTTTTTTTTAACAGTCAGTTGCTTAAGAAAATATGATAGGAATTATTCGTATAATGTGATTTGATTTAATATACATAATATATATATACTGAATATAAACGCAATATTTTGATAAAATTAGTTTACACATACGTTCTGTATAAATATTTTCACTCAGGTTAATCGTTACAAGAAAATGCTTTTTTCCCTTATATTTCTACGTGGTGAACATTCAATGTTTGAAACAATTTTCTTTATTTAGCTGAACAATAGGTATATTCAATGTGTCGGTTTGGGGGAAGTATTCAAATAATGACAATGAATGAGTCCTTTCAAATGACACGGCCCGGTCATATGTACCTAACAACAACGTCAGATGGCTGAATCTAATTTTTCCTAAAGAGGTAATTATTACCTTCTTTGTAACTTTGCGTTTTATTTCCTTTCATTATATAAAAAATATCAAATTTCTTTACATAACCTTGTATATTTCTTACTGTAGATTCTTAAGTGAATTCTAAATTTATAAGAAACATAAAGAGCCACAAAACAATTTACAAAAACAACAAACACACACGCACAATTATTCTATCCACCTTTACGTTTTGTTAAACTATTCAATCAAAGCCATGATGCTGATACTCTTATTTTAATTATCAATTCGTGTAAAAATTTAAAGAATGATATAAGCGACCACATGTATCATTTTTTATATTCAAATATGCATAAAATCATGCAGCCAGGATAAACTCATTAAAACATGAGCAAGTTGCCTAATGTTAACAAAAAAAAGTTAATACTTTTATAACGATGACATGACGAGTTATTCAGACGTGCAGTCTTTTCAGAAAGAGCCATGCAACAATATTTCCTCAACATAGTCATTCTTTTACTTATAATGGAGGTTATACGAGTATCCCCATCTTTTGGCTGATAATTAGTAAAAGTGTTTCCCTAACATCCTCAATGACAATAATGTGACAGCAGCTACCATCAAAAAGCCATTCGAATTTGACGTATATCCTGCGCTGACTTCAGCAGCTAAAAAAAAAACAGTAGATAAAACGCATTTAACTTACTGATCATAACTGACTTAATTTACAATATTAGCATGACAAATCAGACAGTTAAAGGTATAATGAATATACATTGTACTTAATCCTTTACTTCATACAGACACTTATTGACGCCTTGGCAAACAGAGCAGACCTAGATCAGACAACTCCTGGAAGGTGGAGCTGTCTAACCAGGGTCTCCTCAGTTAGCACATGCAATCTTGTAGCTGTCACACATCAAAGAAAATCAATTAATTCATATACTGTTTACAGTTAATTAATATTTATGCACATGAATATTAATTTTATAAGGTTAAGGGTTAAAACAAGGGGGGTATAACAAAAAGAAATGATATACAGGTAGATATAATACGCTCGACGTATAAACAGAAATATTGTACCTGAGTAGGGAAAGTTACCACAGGTGGGGAATCCCGGGGGTGGGGCAGGTATCTTGTCCCGAGCCTCCATGAGGACCATCCCCATACCGTTGGTATTGTGCAGGTCAATATGACAGTGTAAGAACCAGGCGCCGGGGTTGTCTGAGATAAATCGAATTACGACATAGCCACCTGAAAATGTAAATTGTGCTTTAATTTCATGTTGTTACCAATTTTTTTAATACACGGTTGATAAAGAAATGCATTATATACGATTGCTTTACGAATCCCTTTCAGCTTTTAGTTTGTAAGACCAGTTATCGTGAAAAAATTTGTTTTCTAATCGGTTATTTACGGAAGCCTATTAGGGCCATTGTCTAAGGCGTTTTGTGTTCTGAGTCAGGTATTATATGTTATGAGCTAGGTCTTATGACTAAGTCCTTAGGTCTTACGTCTTACGCGATAAAAAGGCAAAGCACTTGCAACATGACAAAACGATTGCGGACAAGTCCTCAACTATTCCCCAATTTCAAAGGGAATGAATATGAAAACGATTATTAAGTACGCGTGAGTAATAAAATACCTTGTTTGAGTTGCCTGATAAAATTATGTAGATCTATGGTAGTCATATAATCTGATATCGGATCTATAATCCTTTGTCATAAGACATAAGTCAGATTGCATAATTCATAATCATAAGACAAAATTGCAGCCTGACTCTTATCTTAGTAATTATGTGTTATGAATTATGCCTTGTGTCATATAATTTGTGTATATGAAAAGTGCGGCAACCCTCCCCCCGCATTTGCTTCAACATGGCGGAAAAAGGGAGTGGACGTAAAAATGAGGTTGTTTGATAAGAAATGAAATGTTATCTGAAATTGACAATTATTTTATCATCTTTAAACGGTATTGCAACGTTAAGAATATCAAGAATTCCTCAGCTAATTTGATTAGCAAATCAGTAAAAAGTTACTTAAACTGTTAACTATTTAAATAGGTAGAACTCTACTAACGTTACTCAATAAGCTATTGTTCGATCATTGAAGACGTGGAATAATTCAAAGATATGTTTTCGAATAAGGAAGAGAAGGAATAACACTTTTGAGTGTTAAAGGTATGTAAAGATGGATTACCTGATGATTTACTCCTTATACTGGTAAAAGGTGTTAAAACAACCATGTGTGTAAACACCTGCACAGACGAGGGATGGCAAAATTACTACTAAGGGGAGTAACTTTGACGTTGGAAAGAAGAACTTTGTTTATTACAGTACTAACTGTATCATGGCGATTCTTGAAAAGTAGCTATGCGGTAACCATGTACAGTCACGTATTATCTCAAGAACAAGAGCTAACACACGAAAGAAACCCCTGTATGGGGAATAGAATTGAAAATCATTTTATCTTCTGCAAAAGAGTCAGTAGAATTAATGTCGTTGAAACCTGGGACGCAGATGAAAACTGTTCGATACTAATAAATGTACTCTGAAGAGTTGCTATTCTGAATTTTAGCTAAATATTGCGTCCATTGAAAGCCAGAAGGGGCTATCAACCTTCCTTTATACATATGCTGATAGCCCCTTCTGGCTTTCAATGGACGATTGTTGAACGATGTCCATTCAATAAACAACGAATGTCAATCTCAGATAACATTTCATTACTTATCAAACAATCTTCTTGATTACTCGAGTTAACATACTAGAGTAGTCCAGGATAACTCGGGTTACTTAGATGAGGCCGATTAATCCGAACGGCTAGGGTGGGGGTTGCTTGTTGGGTTTAACGTCCCACCGACAGTATTTCAGTAATTTGGAGACGATGTCTACTTTAGACAGATATAGTGCTGCCACACTGCAGTATCACAACGTAGACATGTGGCATAATATTACACCCAGTCACATTATCCTGACACCGGGCCAATCAGTCCTGGAACTATCCCTATATGCTGAGCGCCAAGCAAGAGAGCTATACCAGTACCATTTTTACGAGTTTGGTATGTCCTGTTTATAGCCGAATAATGAGACGAGGCCATGTCCCTCATATCATGAATTATATAGAGTCCGTGGGGCCCATGTATAGTTTTTCTGACTGTAATAGTCATTTAAAAAATGAACATGTTTGCCTAATTGCTGGACAATTTAATACACTACACTGTAATTCATGTTTGTTCTAAACTACAAGTGTAACATGTTTCGGATAGTATCGCTCGCGTTACCTTGCTCACGGGGCAGGGTAAGAAAACATCACCTGTCTTACCAGGGTTTTGACAAGTTATCACTTGGGTTATCCCGAGTTGACCCGAGTGTAATTTCCGAACGCGCTAAGATTATATGACTACCATAAAACTACTAAATTTTATCAGGCTACACAAACAAGGTATTTTATTACTCACGCCTACTTAAAAATCGTTTTCATATTCATTCCCTTTGAAACTGGTGAATAGGGGAGGACTCGTCCGCAATCGTTTTGTCATGTGCTTTCAAAAGCTTTGCCTTTTTATCGCATAAGGCCTAAGACCTTAGGACTAAGTCATAAGACCTAGCTCATAACATATAATACATTACTCAGAACACAAAACGACGAAGACAATGGCCCTAATAGGCTTCCGTAGTTATTGGACCGTTGTTTTCCCGAATTTGATAACGTCGTGCGCATAACCTTTGTAGGTTTCGAAGTCAAAAGCGTGTATCAAATGCTGAGTAAAGTATTGTTCTTATTATTTCAAACCTGTAGGAATGATGATTGTATCCTTTTCCGGAGGGTCGTCACTCAATCCTGGGATATTTCCGTTATTCCAGGAATCGTTGGTCCATTTGGCACGTGAACAAAAGTTATTCTTGTCAATGCACGTGATGTCTTCAGTGTCATTCAAGATCCGGCCAGTGGTTTCGTCGTAAATACCTTTCGAGGTAAAATACGTTGTATGAACACGTATGACAAAAAGTGAAAACCGGAACAAATGAAAGTACTTTTCGATGCTAGCAGAAATATTCAAATCTTCTCATGGCACCACCTTGATATATTGTGATAATAACAGACGTGGTTTGCACAAAAAAGAACATGTGTTATTATGTATAAGCAGTTGACCTTGCTACTGAAGGAATATAATTCCATAACGAAACTACGGAACTTAAAATGCCAATGTAAAACCTGGAAAAGGGGATATTTTGAGAAGAGACACAACTAGGCTAACAATATGGCGAAATGGATAAATGAATTGAGACACTAGTTTTAAGCATGAGTTTGGTTTAGGCTTTAATCATCCCTTTTTTAACTTAAAAAAAATGGTTTGATCAAAAATATGACCTAGAGATATCTATGAACAGCTTTGATATTTTTTTGTAAAACGGGACGTGACATAATACATGTATGACAACGCTCGTGATTATGTAGCCTGTAAAGCACAGATATATAAATTTTAGCAGTGCAGGTTATATTTATTCTAAACTGGAGTGTTTTTAATATTATCAAATTATATAAAATTTAGATGTTTTCTTTGTGGCTATTTTAGAGGTGTTAAACTGTTGCTTGTATGTATTAATTATCAGTTTTGTTATGAATTTCATATAATTCCTTGTGAGTGACGGGAAACACAATATGAACGCCAACAAGGTTACCGTATGTAATGTAGCATTATGGCATCGTATACAAAAACGTAAATGCATTGCTATCACCATTTGACTATTTCACAAACTGCGATAATTCTCTCAATGTGTTTGGTGTGCTTATCAAATCTAACCGGAATTTTATTTTATCAAATATATACCACCGTTCGTCAGGAATATTCATGTACTAGACATTCATTTTCGCGAACGAAATGCAAATATAGCCGACTTATAAGTAGCCCATATCGGTGAGTGATTTGAATTAGCAAGCGGTCTTAGTTTAACATTGATCGTGACATTAATTAGTCAATGCACGATGTCCCGCCCAAAAACCCTAATGTCACGTTGGCACCAGAAAGGAAAGAACAATGCAATATCTTAAATGTAGGACAAACTGTAAACATAATAAAAGTTATGTAAAAGTAAAAGAAATCTCGATTTCTGTATGGCGAAAGGAAACAATATGTTTTTTTTTTATATCTCATATTCAATTATTGGTATTACAATTAATTATGGATTAGCTTACTAAGTCCCATTTTCATGACGTAAAAGGAATGTCCATGAAGATGGACGGGATGAGACCAACCGGACCCATTCCCAATGTTGGTAAGCGTCATCTGAATCAAACTGTTGTAGGGCAGATTCTCTGTGTATGTACAGCTGCATATCCCGTCCCTTGAACACTTAGTTTCATCACAACGCGTTAGCCCTCCAGACTGGCTCAACATCGTTGATGTCGGGAATATAAACTGACGGCCGTTTACAGACCCAGGGGTATCGCCGGGGAATCCAGGAAATCCGAAGTTGAAGAAATATTCGTTATTGATCAGTCCATTTAGTATAAGCTGAGGGTTTCTAATAGGATCGTTATTCTTTACATCGTTATAATCTATGCAAACATCTTTTTGGTTCACGTTTAGCCAAAATGGGCAATTAAATATTGCACACTTGCTTATATTCTTGCATATTTCCGAGGGAGACTTAGGAGGAAGGGGATCTATATTACCTTCGAAATCTATAACCTCAACAATAGCTTCAGCCGCGTGGTATTTATTCCCTAAACTGCTCGGTGCCTCAATACTCTCTGCCACTAAAGCAAACTGTTTAGAGTTTGGCGAACCGGGAACTTGCCATAAAACATCATACCTCTCGCCAGGATGAACAACGATAGAATTGATTGGTATCTGTTCCAGATCAAAACCGTCAGAACCGAAAAGATGAAATCTCTGAGTAGGAATGTAAAATCGCAATGGATAAAGCGTCATTGCACCCACAATACGAAGTCTGTATATCTCTCCCGACCGAACACGAAATACTTCTAACGGAGCACCGTTATTGGTTGTTGAGTTATACCAGAATCGACCTTTACCATTGACAAGTCCCGAATGGAATACAAATCGACTGAACTTCCCTTTATCATTTGAATACGTTGTAGGGATCTTCTCACCAGTTGTGAAGTCGAATTGTTCAGTCAGCATTGTATGATACGCAGTTTCCGAATCCATTAAATGATTCCAGTCTTGCAATGTCACCACTATGTCACTGTATGGTCGAATATTTGATTTAACTCTAACAATTACAGGACCATAAAGTCCCATACTGCGCTGATCACCAATATGGGCATGGTACATGCTGGTTCCGGCTGGAGTTGCTTTAAAACTATAAACAAAGCTCTGTCCCGGTAGTATAGGACATTGTGTGACAAAAGCAACACCATCCATCCACGGCGTCCCAATTTGATGGAGCCCATGAAAATGAATAGTAATACTGTCCGTGTTGAATTTATTAGTAACGTTAATTTCAAGAGTTTGGTCTTTGTATACCTCGACACGAGGTCCCGGGAACTGTCCGTTGATAGCGATGACAAGTCTTGAAGTTTCGCCGTCAGCAGTTATAACTCTTGAAGACTCAGCTGGTGTCAGTGGACGATTTTTGTTTGCTGAGCCACTTAATCGTAATATTCCTTTGTCGGGGTGAACAAGCTCTTTTCCATCCAAAATCATAGTAAGTCTGTGTTCAACTATAAATGTACAACGACATATCTCTTCATCCGGTTTGCATATGCAGTCTGCTGCCGATGCCGGTGGCTGTGTTGTACTTGACTGTGCAAGAACGTCAGGGACAAGTAATGTTGCTATTACAAAGACAACAACCTCTGATGTACCCATCTTGAAGTCTTCATCAAAATTTGTTTCTTAAATGCAGCGAATCAATATTATGAATTGGGGGATATATGTTAAATCCAGTCTGGAATTAATAAATGAAGTAAGCTAAAGATGTGTATTGTAATCACTGGGTGTCTGATAAATAGCTCAAAGGAGTAACATGCTCGGTTGCAAAGGAGAGAGTGCACTCTGCTATTTTCTTTTATTTAAAGGTATTTTTTTCTTTCATAAATGTAATCCAATATAATGAAACTTGATTTCACAAGATATTGATCACACAATATTGAATATTCTTTATGCCAAATATAACATATTTCTGAATGATATAAGTACATGTAAATAAAAGACTGAGCGCAATTCTTCTGTGAAACTTAGTATATATAATCGAAGATGGTCCAAGGGCAGTTAATGTGTACATCACAACAGTCCCTTTATGAATCAATACAATATTGCTATTTTAGCCACTATGAACTCCGTAACAAACACCTCAGATAATAATGTACTGCTCAAGATAAGCCGGATGTTGCATTCACGATTAAAAGATGTTAGATTTTATTTTTCCGGCGCATGTGATCATTCAGAAACAAGGAATTTAATTTGATAATCTAAAATCATCTGTAAAAACATTAAACAATTAGCGGAGGGCAAAGAACAGAGTGAAGCACAAGTTAAATAAATTGAAATTTAACATGATTATGCTGTTTTGAGATGGTACGTATTATAATTTCACTTCTTCACTCCATTCTTCTTTAACATTTTGTATATAAATCTTATGTAAATATCCCTTATTTGTAAAAGCAACTGGGTTTTTAAGTATATTTTGGAAGGAAATATTCGACTTTTATATACTTAAAACGAGAACAATAATTATAGGAATTTGTGTCGAATGAAGAAAAACAACATTCAAATATTATGTCATAATTCAGTGTTCCGACGAAGTGCGACTTAAGAGTTAGTGATAATAATATAACTACTTGATCAGTTTCGAATTTGATTATTATTGATTTCAAATCGTTCATCTTACGCTAAACTCACTGTATCCCCGCATCAAATGATGAATAAATGATACAGTTAAAAGCAACGGTCAAAAATTAAAACTGCAATTAAAGAAATATTTTATAGCATATAATTACACTGAAATACACAAACCTTGAGTTATCACGCCCAGTCGATCATACACTATGGAACCAGTGGGTAAAGATATAGCTGTCCTCGTAACTTATGGTTGTTTATCAATGTTATAAGAGGGTTGTCCCAAAACTCCGTGAAAAGTCAGACAATACTAATGAAAATAAATTCGCAAAATTTATGCAAAATATGTATGAACATATAACAAATAAGATATGCAAAAACCATTTTACAAATACATAAAACAACAATATCATTACATGTCAAACGCACTATGTACCATACGACCGGCGCACGGTCAACGTCATTCACGCAACGTTACGTCATTCTAAACGCCCCTTTCAAAATACTCTCCCGAGGCTCTAAGCACTACCCAAGCATCAAACACATTTACAAACCAATCTTTGTTCAAACCGTTGAATGTCAATGTGGCATTCATGAGTTCCTCTCGGGATTCATACCTCCGGCCGCGTAACTGCTCCTTGAGTTGCGGGAAGTATGCACAGTCGAGAGGCGTGAGGTCTGGCGAGAACGGCGGATGGCGAACCTGCTTGATCCAGAACACACCGATCCTAAGTTACAGTCTGTAATGTAGCATTATGGCATCGTATTCAAAACGTAAATGCCTTGCTATCACCATTTGACTATTTCACAAATTGCGATAATTCTCTCGATGTGTTTGATGTGCTTATCAAACCTAACAGGAATTTTATCATATATATACCACCGTTCATCAGGAATATTCATATACTAGACACTCGTTCTCGCGAACGAAATGCAAATATAGCCGACTTATAAGTAGCCCATATCGGTGAGTGTTTTCAATTAGCAAGCGGTCTTAGTTTAACATTGATCGTGACGTTAATTAGCCATTGCACGATGCCCCGCCCATAAACCCTCATGTCACGTAGGCACCAGACAGGAAGGACCACTAATGTTTTTCCAATGCATTTTTTCAACATATATATCAAGGGCGTGTGTGACAGTTTGTTACATTTTCTTTGTAGACTAATAAGGAAAACTTAAACCGTTCAATATATTTGTTTAAAACTTTGCATGATTATAGAGAGTTATAAAAGAAACATTTTATGGAAAAGATTTGGGGTCACGGTTAGTCAAACTTGTTAATGTGACGTCAATGTCATTAATTTTAAATTTTCACTAATGAGAAATGTCGTTTGCGCGGTTTCAGACAGTTGTGGTTACGTTAAGTCGGATAAATATCAGATTATGTAATGATCGATAAAATCGATAAAATCTAGCTTAAGAATTTCTCCATGCGCCGCTAAACTAGATGCGGGTTTGAATAAATGCAAAACAACACTATTTTGTTACCGATCACAAAATATATTTCTAAATATTAGAATATACTATGTAATTGACGGATAGATAGTTGAAAAATAGGGTAACGTTAAAAATGATGCTGTTAGAAAATGTGTCACGGAATTTTGGGACAACCCTCGTAAAACTGCAACTGGTTCGGTGCAGATGAATCACACACTCAGTTTTCAGTAACGACGCTGTTGTAGGAACTGATAGCTAAATAAAAAAATACGATAACTAATCAAATAATGATAACTGCACACCGGGAATGAATATTTTATCATTTTAAATCACACACAGCCAGACGAAAACAACCCACCTACCTTTTGATAAAGAAGATGGATATCAAAAAAGGTATAGAAATGAATGACATTCTGATACATTGTCCTGATACCGAGCTGGCAAGTCCTGGAAAAGGCTTAATGTATTATAAGGTAGACATCATGCACGATGGATATTATGTATGTGATTATGTATGCATCACAGTTGGGGATCGAAGCCGCAATATCCCGGTTACTTTTTGGCTATCGCAACCAGTAACCATCACTGTAAATTTTGATTTTTGCTGCGTCGCATATGTAAAAATAAATCAAATGCATTGAACAATGGCAAAACAAAAGTACGAAAACAAAAATGAAAATGACGTTCAGTAATGTCACCAGTCAGACCTTCTCTGCGTAATTCCAATAATTCAAAACACAATTCATTTTACTTACCACCCATTTTTCAAAATTATCACAGTGCCAATCGAAACACCGGAAAGAAAAACAAAACTTATTCTTTTTCACTGCAATTTTTAGATTAGGTCTATTATTGAAAGTGGCCTAAGACACTGCACAGACACGGAAGTCCATCTATGACAACGCAGGGCTATACGGAGGATATCTTAGAAGATAAAATCGCATGGACATGCTACATAAACATAAAACCTCGTCTGTACTCTGGTTTGTCCGATGTCTTTAAACTTTGATCACAGGAGTTTGAAATTCTGTCAATACTTTGTAATAAAATGTTTTATTTTGTGATAAAATTGTTTGTTCAATTGCATTATTGTTCTTAATAAATATACGGATATGCTGATTTGAAACATTTCATTTATTGAT
>JAIFHC010000551.1:0-50000 GCA_021229015.1 Solen grandis
ATTTGCAATTTGAGGCGATTCGGATACATATATATTTATGTACGGTTTATGTCTGCTTGTGACGAAAAGTCAAACTCTCTTAAGTAATTCTTGCACCTCCAGAGAATGGCAATTACTTTTGCCAGCGTCAGTTTACTAACGTCTTGTAATTTCTTCAGCGCATCTGATTGACATCTTCTCATCCGATGTATTTTATAATACCTATAAAACCTTACTTTTATGATAACCTACAAATAACGTCATTGTCTTTTCTGGTGCCCTTATTTTAAAATCTCCATGTTTACGTCATTTTCTTGCATTAACGTTTTAAATGCAAGAAGAAATGAAAACTTCAAAACCTATCGTTTGAATTCTCAAATGGGAATCGACTTACATCAAAGTTATTGATGTGGGAAGCCGCAATGCTCAGACACTTCTATATCCACCAGCGAATGCATTTTTTTTTACCAAGTCCGTATAGAATAACGAAATCACTCTCGTCCTAGATCAATCTTATGATATGTCATTTTCTAAGCGTTTATTTCTGTCCCTTATCAAACCTTACAGTTTATATCACACTTTTTTGGGTATTTGAAAACTTCACTTTATGATAAATCGTTTGTGATAAACCCGACTTGCTTATTTTACAAGTCATATGATACGCCCTTTTTTCATTTTTTTTTTTTCTCATAAAAGCTTTTTCATTGAGATATTTCTGTACAGAATCCCAGCATTCTCATGCTTTCCTGATTTACAACAGCCGGAAATGACGTCAGTGCGAACATGATTCATATAGCTTTTAGCTTGTATACCGGATTTAATGTTATAATGGTTTGATATGGTGGAGAAAATATAGAAGCAGTGTTCCATTATTTGTCAAATTATGATAAAGTATTTTCAAATTGATCTGTAATTTGAGTAAATTACACGTAACAAGCAGTTTTATACTTTTTTGTTGTCTACTCAGATCTACCGTCAATGATTGTGTCTGAAAATCATGACGATTATAAATTCTATGATGCGAAAGAGCAAATAAATCAAGATTTCGGAAGTCTTAATATGCTTTAAATCTATTAATGATACATCCGAATATCATTTGTAGTAATATCGAGCAGACCAACCAACTCTATTACCCCCCTACACAAGGATAGAAATGCCGTGGCTCCGAAAATAATACACATTTGCTTCGATGTACTTAACCTGTCCACATACCACCAAGGAGAGTTTAGTAAAACTTGTTTAAGGAAAGGAAAGTAAAGACAAATAAGTCATAAGCTTGTCGGGATGGAGCTCATTACCCTGTTGGTTTCCATTATCCTTTTGGTAAATGTAATCTCAAAGATACCAAAATATTCACTATATTTTTATGAAGCTGATTGATTAACCCTTTCCCTCATATAGACTCATTTTGACGCACTCAATAGGTACCACATAAAGCCTGATCTGCAGAAAACCACAGTTAAACCTTACCAAATGTAATTATAAAGTCCTCATTTCCAGACCACTGAGGAGCAGCGAACAGCATAAAACCTGATCAGCCTGCGATTAACTCGCAGGTTGATCTCGTTTTATGTTGTTCGCATAGGTCTTTTCATGGTTTCCTCTATGAGGGAAAGGGTTAAAGTAATCAAGTGAGCATGAATTACAACTGTAACACGGTCGGAATTATCTTCAGTGTATTTGTAGAACAGGACAGTATTAGGGGCATGGTTTGTACTATCACGTGATATCTCGGCCTGTCAATCACTCTGCCACTAACCCAAGATAATCCCTGGGCCATAAATGAATTCGCAAACAATTTAAACTAGTAACGGATGAAATATGGCTAAGATAGGCTGATACACGTGATGCTGTTGGCTCAATGTCCATCATGTAATGATTTTTCCATAGTCGTGTGTGATTTATGTATTGTAAACGTCAATATTGTCATAATAATTCCTGGAAATTTATTGCAGCCATTTCCTTGCTGCTATTTGATACATCTTTCAGCTGAAATATGTTATGATCTTTGCATTGGTAAGCAGCTATTTGACGAGATGTCTATAGTGTACTTAACAGTTTAATGATAAAGGGTTTTGGCTAATGGTCTATACGTCACTTTGCTGTCAAGTGTTAATTCCCATTGTATCTATGTTGATTTTGTCTATGTTTATTTATAATCGGATATATGTTATTGTGATAAATGTTTGTGAATATAATCAGAATCTTCGTGAGGTCGATTAATGTCAATGGAAGGTCTTGCTCACACAGTTTTCAGGGAAGCGTATCACTTTTATACGTTAGATGCATGTTGTTCATGATTTATGGTCTTGAGAACATCGATATATTTTGTTATTTTTTAGCCGTTTTATACCTTATTGGAAGTTTGAAACCGAATAGGATAATAAACAATGTTTCGTTTGATTTTGAAGGTTCAAAAATATTTCCCCGAAGCTTTTAGTGTAAGGATCATACAAACTTCTTCATGCAGAAATTTAATTTGTGAGTCGATCTTATTTTTTAAATAAACTTTCACATAATTATTTTCATTTGATTTTCTATTTCCAGAAATTCGAAGGTAATACGAATGCCTATACAGAGGTGTTAAGGGACGTGTCACCTCCAATAATCGGCAAGAAGATCCGGTTCATCCCCTTCAGTTTGAAGCAGAAGCAGATCTGTATGAGGGTGGAGATGTACGGCTGTGAATGGCAAGGTATGTACCATGCATTTGGCTAAGCAGAAGTGTCTGTGACGTGATTTCGATCTTGGCCCAAATATTTCAATATTCGCTGACAGCAGACTACGTTTACTTTCGTATTACAAGTACTGCTTAGTCTAGTGTTTACTTGCAGCATGATGCAGTTTGAACATTTGCAATAGTGCTTAGCGCCTGGGAAAATAATGAAAAACCATGCCCAAACGGGATTCGAGCCCGAAACCTGAACATCCGCAGATATCGACCACGGCTGCAATTCATTTAAACGTGTTTCCAATATGTAGCTTTTGGATCTAATAGATAATGACTAAATGGATAAACGAATTGTTGATTTAGTCCCTTTCAAAATGTGTTCCTTAACAAACGTAGACAATTTATAAATTTATAAACATTTCTTCTCGTATGCACAGGCAGTTCTTAAATTTGTCCCAAGATGTTTGGAAAATGTCATTTCAAGCCGTGTTATATCTGTAGAGCATATGCACTATGCCCGAGACTAACATTAAACGAGAAATGATGCATAAAGTGACTTTTATTTTCTCCTGTTTAAATCTGTTGACTATGCATGCCAAGATGTCTATTTCAATAAATAAATGTTCAGACATTTATAACCCTTGCATAGACTTAGAGAGCTCAGAAATCATGTAACGTATGTATGCAATGGAATAACAGTACAAAGTCGCACATACATAAATCTTGTATTATTGTTTAGAGATAGTTTTTACTATTTCAAAAAAGATGTACTACAACCATTTTAAGAAATGTATGGAATCACATAACAATTTGGGAGATTTCGAAAAAAAAGAAACTCGAATATATATAACATATATTTTACTATGAAGAAAACCGTGGACGTTTATGTGCGTTCGGAATATATGGTATATGTCCCGACGTCACTGTTTCGTCATTGTATTATGTCCTGAGGTCAGTGTTATGTCCTGGCGTCATTGTATTTTGTCCTGACGTCAGTGTTTCGTCACTGTATTATGTCGTGACGTCAGTGTTTTGTGTGTTTCAGATGGACTGGTATCTTACTCAATGCGGCAAGGTGACACGCGAGGGTCAGAGAACAACTTCTATGATTTCACGTATGACGGCATGCTACGTAACAATTTCCTTAGTAACGGCCTGGGTCAGCTCACAGACGGGGAAATAGGTAAGACTAGGGATAAACTTCATGTGCTCGAGATATCGATCGGAACCTCTATACATAGGACACCTGAGAGGAATCAGGTCTAAATCGAGTCCCCATCCCCTAAGGCTCTTGTCTGGGGTATTGCTGTCCCCTTCCATGTCACAAACACTTCACGGCTCACCATGAAACTGTTCCCTTTTCTTGTACTTCTGTATGAGCTTAGAACAGTGTCGTGGTCAACCCTCGATATTTCCACATGTTTTATTAATTCACACACGAACCCCTGTATTTATTCTTATACGACTTTGAAACAAATTACTCTAAAATTAAAATTAACACCATAATTCACATTATATTACATTTTATATAATTTCTGTTTGTAGGAGAAGCCAACTTCCGGTTAGCAACAGGTCTGAAAATTAAAGGGTACGAATGGGTCGGGTGGCGAAACGATACTGAATACGGTGACGGCCCTGTAGAGATAAAATTCCAGTTTGATGATGTTCGCAACTTCTCATCCATGACTATAAATTGTAACAACTATTTTTCGAAGAACGTCAGAGTGTTTCGAAGGGCGCTAGTTTATTTTAGTATAGGTGGAAAATATTTTGTGAAGCCTCCAATCGAGTACGAGTTCCAGCAGGACCGTGTGATGGACTATAACCATGAACTTGTTATAGACCTCAAATACAACATCGGGCAGTTCATCAAACTGAAACTTTTCTTCGACGCCAAATGGATGATGATCAGCGAGGTCCAGTTTGATTCCAGTAAGTAAAGATCTTTAGTAATTAACTCTACGTTTTGTGATTTAAGTTATGATATCTTACTTTTTAATGCAACATACTTTAGTACCCGCAAATATAACAATACATTTTTATTTCATCTCAGAGAGTGTGTGTACTCAGATTTATGCTAAGTTAGATACTTATGATATTGTTCCTTTGAAAAGTGTTATGTTTGGAAGAAGTTCCTGAAATAAATTAAATTTCGAAATGAAAGATAACGGATATCATATTTGTCATCATTATTACCAAACTTATTTCCATCCTATGGCAACATAACACGCAAGGTTAGTGGGACGCTCATGGCCCCTGTCATGTAGAACTATTTATTATAATACATATATAATAAAAACTATTTAGTCTAATGCATCTAAATGTCTAGGTAATATTAGTGGAAGTAGCAATATTGTGGAAGCTCAGGAAGCATAGGACGTCATATTGTATATCTATGATAAGGATTGTACGTACGTCTGGCCCGGAAATGAGCCTCAATAACCTTACGGATGCAATTTTCTATCGTATTAGCAGCGGATAGACTGCAGACGACAATTTTGTCACGTGACGGCTAGATCTTCATTTAGTCCTTTCTACTTAGATTGCACTGTTAGGTATTATGAACACATGAAAATTAAATTCAAACTGTTTATGGATATTAGTAGACATATAGTTTTTTCTATAATTAGGATATGTGTCCTATTTCATCTCTGCGTACTGTAAGATAATATTTATACAAATTTGAATGTTTTATTTTTAATCTTACGCCAGATGATATTTCTACATTATAGTTTACGATAGTTAGTGTTGTCCATCATTACATCCCGACTGTATATACTGCATTCGTCCTGTAGCAGTGTTGTCCAACAAGAGTGTTCACTACTTACGGACCATGAAAGTTGTAGCCCAATCCGCAGCAAGGGTGAGACGGAATGGGACCGATGTTACAAATTGTTTCTCCTGACGTAAAAAACATGTTTTTACTATGATTATATCGTATTTAACGTTCTCTGCCCCATAACAGCTGTGTTTGAAGGCAACTTCACGGAGGAGGAAGAGCCCCCCACAACCGTGCCCGCGCCCGTCACCACCAAGTCCCCGGGCTCGGACAAAGACCGCACACCAGTTGTCAATGTCAACGTTCCGGAGAAATCGGGTAAGTTTCACACTATATGCCATAGTGGTTTTTTTTTTTTTTTTTTTTTTTTTCATAGTCAATTCTTTTCTTCAACTCGAGTATTTTTTAATTGATACACTCGGTGTATATCATTTGAAGAGACGAGTCAAATATCCTACATATATTTTTGCGCTTTAAGATCTAATTCAAATCACTGCACGAATAATTATATTTTGTTTGGGTATAAACATGTTCAGCATTTTGAATTATACACATTATGAATATATCGTATAAGATGAGATGATGAAATGTAAATGTTAATATATGAATATATTTATAAACTAAAGGTAATGATGACAAGGGGATATCAGAGGTTCCCGGTCAGAAAGCGTCCAAGGACGAGGATTATATCAGCATCACCATCGGAGCGCTTGCAGCGCTCATTGTCATCCTGACGATTGTCGTGATATTTGTCATAGTACGTCACAAGCGACGTCAGAGACTAAACAGACAGAGTCTTAAACCAGTCTCCGACACGGTTCTGAACATAAACTTAAATAACTTTCAAAATAACGTCAATGGAAAAGTTTCCAATGGCAATGTTTACAATGGTGTCGCAACTGAAGAAGAAGACCACGTTAAAGAAATGAATGGCAAAGGTGGGTCTTTAACTGTAATGTTAAACATATATCTATTATAAAGTATTTTGCAAATATATCATGTATTAAATCATGTAACCAAACTATTTGAAGTGCTCTAAATGATAAACCATGAAATATTTTGCAATGGTGCATATTGTGTATCGAGTATTTTTATCATGTATTACACGTGGAATATGTTTGAGTTTATCATTCCATTATTTCATGTCATACATATCATTCCTTCTAACTTCTGCTTTCATTTATTTGCTTCTATGCATTTTTGAATGTAAATTTTTGTTGCTGACCTGAAACCCTCCGCTAGAATGAAAAATAAAGTAAAAGTCAAACGCTTAAATTAATTTCAGAAAATGATTGTTAATTGATTCCAAATCGTGTCTTTAATATAAGTAATAAATCTAGCAATATTATTTTGTTAAAAATGAATGTATTTACAAAAGTTTATCGAATTTTATTTGTAAATATATATAAGAATAATAGTAGATCTAGCCTTGCTGTGTAGATCCAACATGATCATATTTTTATTGTGCAGTCTATGTTTATTACATTCGCACTCAGTCAAATAATGCTAAAACATCACAATTACAATATGAAACCTGCATTTCAATCAGCGGGCTAGGATAAATCAAAACATTTAACATGCAATTTCAACTACTGCATTCATACACTTTTTGTGAACATTTTATTTAGTTTTAAGTTTTATTTATAAGCCAGCATTTGGATATTATATTGTTTGGCTTTTTACATTGCATTTAGTTTGTTTGTGGATTTGTATAATGACGTGTTTTATAAATGTTACCCTGTAGACTTTCCTAGCTGTATATCTCCATAGAGCACGATTTTCTTATTTTCTGCTTCAGCAATTTTATCCTATCTATATATGCTTTGTGATGCACTGTTTTGTTTGCTTTTTGTTTATTTGCTGCCGCTTTTCTTTTCGTTTTTGTACAGTAGCTGTGAATACGTATTTCTACGAGGAACTTGACGACTTCAAACCGCCTCTTATTGTAGCTCTGCCTCCAGTGACGTCACCGATGACACCCGTGACGTCATCGCAACATTCCACAATCAAATCCAAAGCACATAACACGACCCTTAACGTTCTTGATAAGCCTCCTCCAACATACGATGCCCTATATGCAGCCTCCGACGTGGTCAGTTCCTGTGTACCCAACATTCCAAGTTTACAAGGGGTCAGTGGGAACAATGTGTACGCTGTGCCCAACTCTGACATCCTCGTCAGCAGTGTCGACTGCTCCCTAGTCGAGTTCCCCAGGAGAAACCTGAGATTTGTGGAAGTCCTCGGGGAAGGAGAGTTCGGAGAGGTAAATGCAAGATCTGACCATTAAATTTGATTGTTGCAAAACAATTGAACTATATAGATTATACAGTACATAAATGTAGCATAAATGGCCCGAATTCAACCAACCATACCCGATCATCAAGCACTCAGTATCTCCTTAAACTAATATGCTCAACAAGACTGAAAGGCTGACATCCATAGTGACTATATGGAATCAACAGAGGTCAATTATTTTGATAGTATTTGATGGTCTTGGAAAAGCTATGGTTGATGGAGATCTGATAAAGCTCGAGTATATCTCACGTTAAGCATTGAAACGTAGTTTTATGGAAATGATGGCTTGGTCTACTAAATAGGATATGGCGTAGGTATGACGTATGATTACCTGATGTAATGAGAGGTAGTGTTGTTTATTAACTAGAAATATCTCTCAAGTCGCATCAATTGGTCTTATATATCATATTTTATAATCTATATATTAACAGCAATTTTCAGTTATTAACAGCAATTTTCAGTTTATTAAGAGATTACAATCTCTAATGATTCACATGAAAAAGATATATTATTAATTTTTGTCAAATGTTATTCTAATATATAATCTTATCTTTTTCATTTACTTATGTTGTTAAATAGAAATGTGCTGTTATAAAGTGTGCTGATTTTCTCGTAAAGAACTTTTTCAAAATATATGCTTCAGGGACAAAGTACTTTATAACAAAAGCTAATTCACAAGACTTAAGTTCAAGAAGGAGAAGGACCTTATTAATAATTAATTGAAGACCCGCATTTTGCTCTACATGGATTTTTCTTTTCTCGAAACGCCTATCTCTTTTTCACTTGTATTATTTAAAGTCGTTTGACCTCTTTGTTCAATGATTTGCAGTAGATAAGAACATCGACTATAATTATACAATGAAAGAGAAATTGAACATTATCATTACAAATTTTAGTAAAAAAAATCCGCTTGGCATCTGCATTACGTTTCTCCCACTGTATACAGGTACATCTGTGCGAGGCGTTTGGACTACAAGACCCGCTGACCACTGAGTACATGAGGACGAGGCGCAAGTCTGGACCCGTACTGGTGTCCGTCAAAATCCTGAGGAAGAACGCCGACGAGAGGGCGAGGTAAACCATTCAAAAATCTGGTACAGGGAAAAACAGAAACGGGAGAAAATACTCCGAGCCCTGCTTTTCCGAGAATTTAATCTTTCGCCACTAGTCACAGGAATATCTTAATCATACTGCATAATAAAACCTCTTTTGTATGACAGCCATACGGGGGTCGGTCAAATGACCCGTGTTCCCGAAAATAAAAAATGGTACTTAAGCAGGACTTTCATACTCAAACTCAAACTATGTCCATTGGTTTCAGTAGGAATTTGAGTATGATACTCCAATTTGAGCTTGAGATCGTACATAATTGTCTTTCGAGAACACTGGACCTGGTCTCAATACTGAGTTTATTTTATTATCAAATCAAAGAAATTAGTAGAGAGAAATAATCTTACAGTTAATAGTGATATAGCGAAATGGTTCTAATATTGAGGTGGCCTTTATGTAAAGTCTTATTGTATGATGCCAGGTGTTTTTAAAGACTAAGATATTGACTGAAGGCGTGGGGCCATAAGTATACAGTGTCAGATAAATTCACTGACACAAAAGTATCATATATGTTAATGACAAAACTGTCATGAGGCGAAATAAAAGTTGTTTGTTTTCTCGACACATCGCCGAAAAAATAGGGTCGGTAGATCGGCTAACTTTTTTTAACCTTATTTTTAGAGGAATTGACGAAAAGCAGCGTTTTTTAACCGTAATAGCCCGAAAACTATGAAATAAAGTCTAGGGTCGGTACAAAAAATAGGGTCGGTCGGGTTAGTGGAAACAACTAACTTTTTTTATTACGCCTGATTGTTATATATTTTAAAAGAATTGGATAACACTAAATTTTATAGGATCTTAGGATCCAAAAACGATGAAAACTATCATGAAATGTTGGAAGACAAGTCTCAGTCATAGAAAGATAAGAATGTCTGATCCTGCCAAAAATAAATTCTGCTAGAAATGTTTTGTCTCAAAAGCAAAACCAATCTTAAATATCATTTTATGCGATTTAAGCTAATAAAAGCATCAATTTGTCATCAAATGTTAAAATTTGCCATTGACTGGTGTGATTTGAAGTTTTATGGAGGAAATGCATTTTATTTAAATCAAAAGTCTACTCTAGCGCCTCTTTTCACGTCTTCTTCAGACTAATTTGATTCTCTCAGCACAATAAATCTGTATCCTATACAACATTTTCCAAATTACCTTGTCTGAAAATCAGTATTTTATTTTTCGGGGTGGTAATTTCATTAGACAAAGCGGAAAGGGTAGACCAGTCATGGTAATACGTTTTCTCCTTTACTGAATGCTGATGAAACAAGCTTGTGTATGATAGGAAGAAGATTAATTACTTTCACTAGAAACACGATTGTTGTGTTGAATAGACAATAAAGCAATGGTTTAGGCGAGGAACAGAAATTTCAGAATTGAACACTTTATGCAAATATGTTTTGAAAAGTAATGCCGTTTCTATAATTTATAGATTCATGGTCTTTCTTCTTTCCCTTTGATAGAATCGACAGATTGCAAGAGCAATCTGCATAATAATAAGAAAATCTGGCAAAAATAGTAAGATTGCAAATAAATTGTCCATTGCATTGTGTTAAGGAAATATTACTTCAATTGCGTGACTCCGTTCCCTTTTGTATTGCTAGGAATGCTTTATGTTTTCTTTCGTCACATGTACAGCAGTAAACCAAAGTAATGGATTGCTTTGGATATATACATCGCCATCACGCGCTATCAATAGCCATCTAGTGCGTTAATGGTGATTGACATATTACAACGCTATCACCATGTAACGATACCTTTTCCTTGTTCTGCAAGTTATTCTTACCCTACTGATGGCTGCAGTAATGGACAACCCATGTCAACCAAGTTCACGACAGACAATATAAATTCTCACTTTTCTTTCCCGATCTAAACAAACTCTAATCGTCTGTGGATCAATACCTTCTTGTGAAGGAATGCCGATTGTCTGGAAAACAAAAGGCCAAACCTTGACAACGTAAACAAACCTTATTCTCCGGAAATTGAAAAATAATATAACCAGCATCGTCTATTGTTTTGTGTCTTTCTGGAAGGCAGACGATTATTGTGCAAGAGATGATGTGTGTTGGAGATAAATTGGTGCCATTTCTAGATAAAAGTCTTTTTTATATTTTTACACCGAAAGGCGCTTCAATGATTGACGGGGCAAGTCGTGACATGGCAAGATTCCTTTTAGAGAGCTTTGTCTTTTTTTCTGTAAAATAAAACAAAATCGTTAGAATTGTAACTATATAGCTTTTCTGTTTTTAAACATTTGCTGCAGACTATCTATGAATACCATAAACAGCGTTAGAATAAAGTAAAGATAAGGCAATTAAGATTTCATTTCATTATTTACAGAGGGGACTTTCATCGGGAGATGAAGGTGATGTCCATGTTGAAGGACCCGAACATCGTGCGTGTTTTAGGCGTGTGCACGACGGAGCAGCCCATGTGTATGATTGTGGAGTACATGAAGTATGGGGACCTGAACCAGTTCCTCCTCAGTCATGTGCCGGAGTCACATGTTGGAACCTCCACGGCGAAGGTCCTCAGGTAATCACCCACACAGACCTTTATAGATGTATAGTTTTCTTATATGTCCCATGATTTAAGAAGTTTGATGTAAGCCATAGACAGGAGATGGCCAACCTTTAGTTAATTGAAATCATATAAATCTCATTCAGCGTGCTGCTATACGCGGTTACCATGTGTTTGCACAGCATATGCTGGATCTTGTAGTATTATGATATTTGTCAAATTTCCTATATAGAATATATATCTGATAAATACTGAAATCTTTTATACGATTTATCATTAACACAGACAATTATACGTGAGTAATGTAATCACGTGTCATTTAATATGTTAATAACGTTTTGAAGATTTTACACATACAATGTGTTGAAGTAATGATTAATTAAGTTTTGTCATATAAACGTTTTCTCATTCTAGCTACGGCTGTTGTGTATACATGGCGTCTCAGATCGCCAGCGGGATGAAGTACCTAGAGTCCCTGAACATGGTCCACCGCGACCTGGCAACACGCAACTGTCTGGTTGGACCTTACTGTACAATAAAAATATCGGACTTCGGGATGAGCCGAAGTCTTTACAGTTCCGATTATTACCGTATTGAGGGACGAGCGGTGTTGCCCATAAGATGGATGGGTTGGGAGTCTATTCTACTGGTACGTACCATTGCAGAGTCTATCACGTCTTTTATTTTTCAATGTGTTTAAAACTTTTTTTCTTAGTCATTAAGTTAAATAAAACTAGTTGAGTCTGATGTTAGATTAATTTTGACCACACGTATGGTTTGATGTTTTGTATCTAAATAAGTCTTTTTAATACAATAAATTTACTGAGACTAGTCGAGTTTGATTTTAGATTATAAAGTGATTTGATATTAAGTAGTTTTACCCGCTTGTTAGGTTAGCACTGTTATTTTATCGCTCCTAGTCTCACAAATGATACTAAATCTACGAATAGACAAAACGTGAGAACAGCTGAAGGCTTAAAATGTGATATGAAACAGTTGAATGTTCTATCAGATATCGTCAGATGAACTATCCACTCTCAGAAGGAAAACTATTCATCATTACCTTTTTGTTGTTTAAGCTCTTTGTTGTGACACGTGTTGATTATCTTCAAAATACAAACATATGACACTAATCTAATATAAACCTATATATTTCAGAGTTTGACACAAAGAAACTTGCAGTGCATTACTAGACCTTTTATCTTGAATGTGAATGATGAATTGCATGACTTTAAGTCATTACTTATATACCTCTATAACAAACATTTTGCCGATTATGTTCTTACTTTCTTATTGCATGTTTTTTTGGCTGGTCCTTGAATACCTTCATACTTCATATTGAATTATTCATTCTCATTTCATTTAAAACATTTTCACAAGAAATGAAAGACATATCCTGTTTTGCTTGGTTACGTTTTTTGGTGTTACATGTCATTTATTTTCGAACTTCTAATGCACATATAGACAACACAGAAACTTCATTTTTTTTATTTCTTAACATGCCAAGGACAAATGATAATAAGTCTTACCACCTTTGAATACAGTTAATTGCTTTGAGATAATTTGAAAGTGAAACAAACTAGCAAGTAAAAAGTAGATTCTCACTGAATCATGCTGTCCGATATTATCACTATACGTTTTATTCCAGCAACTAGAACGTACTTAGTTCTATTTATGACTAGGAACACTGCAAAGACTTCTGAAATTTTGTGAATGATGATCGTATTTGTTCAGATGTATAGTTATTCAGAACTAATTGTTGTGAGATAAAGAAACATCCAGGGATGAATGTTAAAGATAAATGTTCAAGGGAAATAATTATGAGATATTTTTAAATTCTTAAAGTCTGAAGAATATGAAAACTATGTTCAAAGTTGAATTGTATGGTTTAAATTCTTGTCCTTATATGCATATATTGTAAACCTTTAATCCCCTTTAATCCAACCATTATAACTTAGATAGAAAATCTAGCAAACCATTTAGAAGATACCCAACACTAGCTACAAACCTGTCATTAATAGTGTTTGTTTGGTTACAGGGGAAGTTCACCACCAAGAGTGACGTGTGGTCCTTTGCCGTAACGCTATGGGAGATCCTGACATTCGCACGTGAACAGCCGTTCGAAGGTTTATCTGATGAAGAGGTTATAGCTAACGCCGGTCACTACTACCGGAACGATAACGAACATATATTCCTTTCACATCCACCGAACTGTCCAAAAGAAATCTATGATTTGATGTGTGAGTGTTGGAACAGACAAGAAAGTGAGAGACCCTCTTTTAGGGAAGTTCACATGTTCCTTTGTCGGAAGAACATGGGATATGACCCAAGAAAAGACAATCTTGAACATGTTAGTTAAATCCTGTTAAATATTTACAGACTTACTGACTGTTGTCTTGGCTTTGTAAGACTTGTTTTGTAACATTCATGTTCGGAAACATTCATCTTGAAATTTGTATCAAGGAACGGCACCACGCGCTTTCTGGGTTTATCCAAAATGTGCTGCACAGTTCATGTCTGTGAGGACGGAATACTTTCCCCAAGAACAGATTGCTGTAAATAACAGCAGATTGATTAATACGAATAGGCAATTGTGATTGTGAACAGTTTGATAAACTGGAAACTAAAGGTCGTTGTAGTACATGTATTGTACAGTAAGGTGACAAACGTGTATGAAACGGATTTTCTCTCAGCAAATCCTTTGGTCAACAGGGTGTAGAAAGAGCACATTTCTTTTCAGCATGGAAACTTCCGTGAAGATTAGGTCGAAAAGGAGGCTACAAAATACCATGTTATCATGTTAGATAAATATTGTGACAAAATTGTATAAACTAGATATGTCAGTTATTTATTGTGTACATATGTTTATTGGTTATCTGTAATGACAGATTTTGTTACTATTACCTTTTAGTAATAGTAATCATTTTTTTTCGTATTCTACTTAAATAATTTACGTAAGTAAAATAATTAATATAACTGTATCGCGTAAAAGAAGGGTTAATGTTGACAATTATGAATTTGTGCCACTTCGAATTTTTTAAGGAGCCATTTTTGTAGAGGAAAACTACTAATGCATTGTTACAGTGTTTAGTACATTACTTATAGTTTTCTGTTAGTATTTAAAATTAATATTTGATATAAAAAGCCAAACAAATTATTAAACATTCTCGAGTATTATTCCTGTTTTACGTTTTATATCATCTAACTTGAACTTCTTTCTTTTAGTAGTCATTAACAATCAATGGTATTTTCTATGATGTCAGTCTTCGTGGTTGATTTGGTGACGAGTTTTGTCACTGGATACTGCACTATAGACTATTTTTGAAAAATGATTTTCAAATGGACTAGATTACATGTTCAGAGAAATGATTCTGTAGTATACCTATACTTCAATTTTATTTCAACGAAAAAGTCTACACAATACAAAACTTACTTGCCACATAAGATTTGATATTACAGTTATCATTACTTATTCCATAATTGTATAAGATATGAAACTCTCTAAACTCTCTGTTTTATGGTCACTTCATTTGAAACATGTTCACCAGACTTCCGGGTTTGTCTAGGTTGTGATGTATGTTGATATTGTCATGTAGCCACACTGTGTTTATTCCCTTCTTTTCAAGCAAATAGCATTAGTGTACACCGAAGTGGTGACTAGATTTGTATTTATCATACTAAACTCAATATTTTAGACCACTGCTTGCCAAATTTTAACTAGAATGCGGCCTAACATCAAAGCTTTGTATTAAACATTTCTTACAAATGCTGCTATGTGTGCTTACATCATAACTTAGTTCAACTATCGACTCATTATTTACGCCTTCTCAAGAATCCATTGTCATGTTTTAATTGTTTAAGGTAAACATCATGTAATTCATATCAGTTTAACCTATTTCATATGGATATTTGAATACATACAATATGTTTCGATGGAAATATGTTCTTGGTTTAAAAACAATTACAGAGACTGTAATGAAAGAAAGTGTGTTTCTGGGTCTAGACTCTCATTTATCAATGAACTGTCACAAGAAATACAACACCGTTATGGAAATGTATGGCATGTTATTATTTTAGATATTACGAGAAGGTTTATTGCAGGTGAGATTTTGTTCCGATATGACAATATAGATGATTGCATCAGGCATTGGTGTAAAGTGAGTGTAATCTAGAAGGTGCGAGTTTTCAAATACAATAGTAAAGGTTTTAGGTGTCAGTTGAATCCTGCACATCTGGAGTTGATATCATTTTCATTTATCATCTTCTTTGTATTGTGCTTCCAGTGTAGTGATATGTCCCTGACTTCCGTCAAGAAATCACATATGGCTTGTAAAGCATTGGCTGGTATTTGACGTATTAAAATTTAAGCTTGTCTAAAATTTAAGATGTACATATGAAATCATTTTCATTTGCTGTACATGCTTTTAATTTGGTGAAACAAATATTCTATTATTTTCAAAGTAGTGTACCTTCAAGTTACGAATAAAATGTCTTTACTTAAATAATATAGTTTTAACTAAGCGATTTAGGAGTGTATTACTGTGCATTAGACTTAAAAAATAGTGCTACTATAAGTATATATATTATAATGAAATTCTTCGACAGTCATTGTATAAATAACTTCCAAGACAACCTTGACCTGTTGTTGTTGTTGTATCGTGACTCGTCTTGTTTAAACACTTAACTACGGTTGTGAAATTCAAAATAACGAAGTGTGCATGTGACGTCTCTCTGGGTGGGGACGATGGGTAACACTGTGATGCTTCTGCAGACTGGATCAGCTATACTCCGACCATTGCTCTCTTCATTTAGAGCAGGTATTGAACATTTGTCATATAGATGTGCTAATCAAATAGGGCCATAGAAAAAAAAACAGCGTCAGAGTGAAAAGTTTCTGACACAAACTTTACAGTTTTAGGAACTGTTTTCGTGGTTAACATAAAACCTGGTTGATTTGCACATGACATGTATGTTTATCAGGTTTTATATTGATCTCACTGGCCCTTCAATTGATGAGACCTATGTTGCAAGGGTTAATTTTGTATTTGATTTCTTTTTTTTCAATTTTGATGCTTAATGTTAATTTTCCTAAGAACGAAACGTATCTTATTTTTAATACTTAAGCTTATATTCTAAACCATTAATGCCAGTTTCATTTAAAATGAAGTAAAATGGATTTACATCTTATTTCTCATCCGTATGTTTTGGAAATCAGTTTTTGTCTCGGACATTAAGACCAGTATTTATTTATAGATTGATGAAATAATTTACAGAGTAAAACTTTGTTAAATTATGCCCATAATAAAACTCGAGTTAGTTCTGTATGTACCATAATAAAGGACATGGCTATAACACTTGTTACAAATGAAGTAAATGAAAGATTTGCCAGGTGATGGTTAATCAATGTAGACGAGTGATTCACGAATACATGAGTAGAACAATATCGCCATCGTCTTCTCTGTGGTGCAACTGAAGAAACTGGTCATACCACATATTCCCTGAAAGAAGAAAAAATAAGGGTAATGGTTAACTGGAGAATTTAGGATTCAATGTAATATCATTACACTGTTACCTTTTTATTGAATAAAAACTGCTTTCAAAATTCTATACACAAGAATAGTTAACTCCTTTAATCAAAGAAAAGAACTAGAGACTTGATATATTGTGACCAGTTTGCAAGCGTTCCACCACAAGGAGACTGTTGTTGTTTCATTTTTTCTGTACAGTTGTTAATTTGTTAGAGATTTATTCTTCAACACGCGTGTACGTATGTGTGTATTTTATTTTCCAAACTGTGAGTGTCAGTAGAACGTGTGTATACGTGAAGGTACGGACAAATATTTTCTAAATAAAAAAAATAAACACAATTCACTTAGTTTTTTTCTTTATGTATCCGAGAAATTTTATTGACTAAAACGTGTGAGTCTTTACATGCCAGTTATGACTCTTTGGGTTCCAGTCCTTTGCTGGGTCATTAGGATTTTTATAAGAGAAAGCCTTCCAGCTGACTTGATGTAGATCGGTGGTTTTATCCCTCTGCCTCTCTGCATTATGGGTAATTAGCTGAACATCGCTTTGTGACTGAAATACTGTCATAGCGTCAGTAAACTGCAACCTACAACTACAATCAAGAATGCTTCAACCGGCACAATCACGCTTTATAACTAATACTATTTTCATTAGCAAGTTATATTTTAAATATTTTATTTTCAGTTATTAAACATAAATTGGGTGAATATAACCATTATCTTATTACAATTTGTTAATTGTGTTTGCATTTTAACAATATATTACAAAGAAGTTGGCATCGAAATTCTTGAAATAGAAACCATTTCCATTTTTACTTAGTCATAGGTTATAAATTTTTTTTATTCAATTGTCTGAACATTTAAAATGAACAGTTCAGACATCGTTCATATGTAGGAGCATCTATCGAAGAATTCAATAAAAAAACGAAGTGAAAAAGAGACAGTGACCCTATGCTCTATCAGAAGTGTTGTATAAGTATCATGACGTCAAGACGCCAAAGGCACAAGCATCAAATTAGTGTCACGTGATCACAGAGGAATCATATTAGTCTGATAGAAATCTTTCTTTCACGTCAGAAACAAAAGACAGGAAGGTTATAAAGCGTGATTGTGATGGAGTTTTTCCTTCACAAGTCTGCATGACGACAATATGTTATTACATCAAAGTAAGTCCCGGTCTCCTGTCTGGAGTTTCGATTACACGGCAGGGCAGCCATTACACTGATCGGGGTCGATTTGTTTTCTACATTTAGTTCGTTAATGTTTAACCATTAATGTCTGTTATTTTCAGTTGGCAACTCATTTGTGAAGTTCATCAGGGCATTCTGAAATCAAATATTAACAGTTTTAGTCTCCATGCAAATTAACCGTTAACATGATTGAAGAAACGAAATAAATTGCTGAAAATCTTTTTTCAAACAATTTAAAACAAATAAAGTTTTAAAACACAGTGAATCATGCCAAATAAAACTGAAGATTTTTAAAACGACAGGTTTATTTTTTACAAGAACATCAGTGGCATCATAATTCACATTTTAATATTTTTTGACACACAAATATTATACCCAGTTACAATACTACAGTACAGTAATACTGCTTTATTGATAACTGCCATCTAACCATACTATTAAACGTGCGACATTCAACTAATTTTAAAAGCAATGTAAACGAACCAAATCCTAAACTTGAATTACCCTATAACTTATATCTATTCCTGCAGCACAGCATTTTCTGTGTTCCTTCAATTAATACATTGCCAATAAAGTGTACATTTATACAGATCCCACATACAGACATTCCAAAGGACAGACATGTTAAAAAGTCACGCATAAGGGCTTTTCCTACATTTTTTTTTCAGTTGTGTGTGACGTAGTCACTCACAACTATAGTACCTACATTCTGAGCACCCGTTTCATTTATCTGAAGACCGAATAACCTCTCAATTTTGTATGAATGATCGAACGATTGGACAAAATTCAACAACACAGGAATAATGAGATTCATCTAAAGTGTTGAAAACTCAATTTTGAGTAAAAAAAATAAAAATCTAAGGGACACAATAATTTTGTGTGGCATAAAAGCAGAGAAGAACTATTTTTTCTATGAAGTTGTGTAACTGTCACTTTACCATGCGGAGGAATATAATTTCTCTTGATACGGTGATTCGGAGGTGTATTTGGATTGTATATGTGCAGGTTTCGGTCATTTAGTGGTGTTAAAATTATCCATATAGAAAGCTTAAATTCCAATGCAAATCAGTGTAACTTACTAATAATCACATCAAGCTGACGACCTCAGATACCTCCCAGTGTTATTTGGTGCATTATAGAATGGCCGATACATGTATATCTGCTATCCGTAGATACTCAGGGAGCCACTGATATTTGCATCTATAAATAGACTGTGCCGTCGCTCGGTTATAAAAGATACTTAGAGCTAAAATCAAAGCGCTGATAGCGCTGAGAACAGTATTGTAGCATTCCTTTTGTTTATCAAAGAAAATTTAATGAACTGGCATCAAATTTTCCAAGAAAAAAACAACAACAACAAAACAACAACAACAAAAAAACAAACAAACAAAAAACGCTTCATTTTTTTGTTAACAAGGTGATTAAAAGAAATTGAAGATGAACACACCATTTATTTCAAAGGACTGTTAACAATAAGCACATCGCCACTGTTACTCTCCCTATTTCTATAGCCTAAAGTTTATTAAATTTATATCAAATATGCATATCTAAATCAAAAGGAAACAAATCTTAAATAACAATCGTTCATACAGTAGTGTATTTTTAACATAAGTTTGGTATCTGGCAAAAACTTCGATTATACAAGATACTGAGATTACAAATCAAAGCGCTGATAGCGCTGAGAACAGTACCGTCGCATTTCTTTTGTTTATCAAAGTAAATTTAATAAAATGGGGTTGAATTTCAAGAAAATGACCCAAAAAAAAACCGCTTTAATTTTGCGCAAACAAGGTCATTACAAGAAATTAAAGATGAACGCACCATTTATTTCAAAGGACTGTTAACAATTAGCACATCGCCACTGTTACTCTCCCTATTTCTATAGCCTATAGTTTATAAGATTTATATCAAATATGCATATCTAAATCAAAAGGAAAGAGATCTAAAATAACAATCGTTCATACAGTATTGTATTTTTAACATAAGTTTTGTATCTGGCAAAAACTAAGTCACCCTGCTTACCTGCAGCTCGTCAAACTCTCTTCTATTTGAGACACACACAACTCCAGTGCCTTCAGCGCTTTGATATTCTGTTCCTTCAATAGAATAACTAGTTTTCACATATTTTATGTAAAATATTTGCTGAATACTTAAATCGAAGAAAAGTTAGATCACCTTGCTCGTTTTTCTGCTTCTTTGGTATGGTACGTTGGTGTTGTTTGTGATGAAAAATTAAAATACATGTATTCATTATCTTTAAAAAGTGAAAAGGAATTTAAAAATAAGAATCTACAAATAAAAGACACTCATATAATCAAATAACTTGTTATAATTCACTTAGATGGATAAAACATTTTGGATATTTAACGAGAGCAAAAACTTGCTTCATTTCCAAACATTTTTTTTCTCAGTTTTCACAGAAAATATTTTCAAAACAATGAAACAAAATGTTTAGTCATCGACTAATCTTAGGACGTACTGAGCTGTTTCTGTGATAACTGTCCTATTCTAAAAAAATAATTTAAAATCTGTTTTACTTATATAATCTTGTTCAAATTAAAATAAATAAAAAGAAATGTGATAAATACAAACTGATATCCACTTTTTAAGCATAATTATGCTGACATTGTTACAGCTTACATCCGAAATTTGTGAGCAACTTTGTTTGTTGAGTTTAACGTCCCACCGACAGTATTTAAGTCATTTAGAGACGATAATGTGAACAACTGCAATAATATTCTTAGTAGAATTTACAATCTTAAATTTCGCCATTCCTTTTACGAGAGACATTCATGTACACGACTAAGTTGACAAAAAATGTAACCTTAATAGTTTTCAATACTTGTTAAGTAATATAACACTAGACAAACCAGAATATCAAAATTCGCCCCTCTACAAGTATTTTTGTATCACTAAGCTCTAAGTATGGTTGGTGGAATTCGATTCTGAAATTGCATTTAAGTAAAATTCCGGACACTATTAACACATTCACACTCTCCTCCATTATAAATTCAGTATCTTACTGTGTCACAGACTGTATGAAATATAACATGTGGTATACATGGTTGACCCACATTTATCATGTGAAAATGTGATGCTTTTTTTGAAAGATTCAATTTGCATTTTTACTGGCGTATCTCGAGTACGATATAGAGATAGGACGATTGTTGATACAAGCCGAATTGTAAAGAGAAGAGATGGAATCCCTTGAAGTATTTCCAGACATAACTCAGTTGCATAAAGTTCAAAGTCAGCGAAACATATCGAACACTTCCTCAATCTAAATTAATAATGACAAGGATTTGTTTGTTCATGAGTTTTTAATTTGAACATTGAACTTTTAAGAGTAAGACATTTATAACGGTTATATTGTTGATAACATGCTAGCTGGTTCCACATCGGACAGGGAAGGAGCAACTCAAACCCATAAGTTTGTGCTATTATTTGTTAGGTTAAATCTTTGATCGCTTGACAGGGAAAGAGCCCACGTAACCGAGTATCTACTTCCGGCACTTCACAGCGGTTCGAGTCCCGACATGGTCGCTGTGTTTTCATGTAAGGAAGTCGTCCAGCAGACTTGCAGTATGTAGAGGCTATGCCCCGGGTATTTCTGTGCTTTCGGAATCTTCCTTTATCGGTAGCAAGATAACCGTCGCTGTATGTCTCTAATAATGCCACAGAGACTGTAAACACCAGCATAACAACACAAGACAGGAGTGATATTGTTATACGACAGTATCCTCTAAATCTGCCTTAAATATTAGTAGGTCTTACAACCATATAATTTCTCTGACAGTTTCTTAAATTTGTATACACATGTACATACTTCTGTGATTATTAAAGTGTGAAAAGAAAAACGAGATTACCTTTTTATTGCATAATATTTGATATGTAATTTAGATGCTAAATATAACGAATGCTTTTAAGTGATTCGACTTTCTTTGAAGTGCTTTGAACGGTGTAGTTCAATTTGGTGCACAATGCAATCAATGAATATTCGTTAAATTGTCTGTTGAATTAATGAATTTAAAATAGAAAAAAAAACATGTGAATTGAACACTATCATATAACTTGAAAATGGCCTGCAGGCCTGCATTCCAGAAAAAAATGAAACCCAGTCTTCCAAGATCAACAGCAATTTTTGCTTGAGAAGATTTTGAAAAAATGTTTCAAAGGCTTTGTCAGCATTGCTTATTTCCTGTTAATATTCTGGCAATGGAAGCCATTACAGATGGACATCAGATATGTTGACTGAATCAATTACCAGACAGACAATGTCCGTGATGCTATGGCCCTATTCTGTCATCAGCATTTTTGTCCAAGCATAAAGCTATTGCCATGCGGATTTTCTACAGACTAGCCACACACTCAATCATTTAATTGCATTTTCGTCTGTCTCAATGCACCTTGCGTCAGTTTGAGCCTGTAAAGCAGTCGTAAAGAATTCACGAGTTCAACAGTCCAATAAAGAACCATGAACACTTTCTGCTTTTCCAAAATAGCGGGTATTAGATGAATATCAGAGAAAAAAAAAACACTGGTCTTTCACGTTAATTTCTATCTTGTCAGTCTGGTCTCACAGCAAGTGTCGGCTGGTACATTTGAAAAATACATATATTACTCTTTTGATGAACAGAGAAGTCGCCCATTCCAAGCACCATACATAACGATGATCGACAACCGTGACATACAGAATGTTTATGGTAATATCTTGCCTGCGAACTGAATACGTACGCAAATGCACTTTTTGCTTTTTCTATTAAAGTTTGAAATTAGTTTCCTCACGACTAGTTCAAAAATAAATGTAGTCTAGAAGGTTGTATGTTGGAACATACGTTATGTCTCCCTTGGGATCAATTTTCAGTTCCTTTAAAGAATGTGGCAGAATGTTACTATAGAAACCACAAGCGAAAAAAAACAAACTCTATACGAAACCGATCTGTTTTCCTTGCACAGCGCAATGAAAGATATAATCAACTCGAATACTTGCTTCATGATGTTTCAGAGCTCGTTTTACTTTTAAAAACATTGAAAAGTCGTCTTTTGTTTGGTATTCATACATGTTTTATCATATTTCGTACTAAGGGAGATATAAACCATGTATGTGTTAAGGTTAATATTTCCAGTTCACTGCGACAAAATATAATGATACTTTGAATAGAAAAGTTCCATATAAAACGCATTGAAAGGAATACATATGTCAGTTATGCAATTTCGCTTTCGGTAAAAATCAAAGGTGTTTTGTTTTATGGTATAATATTTTGTAAGAACTTTGTAATTACGTACAATTCGTTATGTTGTCAAGTTTTCGACTGTTTCTTTCAGGTATTATATATTTATTATTATTATTAGGAATAAGAAATGACACCTTCTCCGTTGGTCTTTTTTCCCCAAAATTTTTAATAGCGTATTAATTTTGATTACAAAAAAAAGAATATAACATGTTTATTTTTCTTGATTAAATAACCAGTTTAAATACTTTGTTTATAATATGATATGTATATGTGATTGTAAAACTGCACTGTCTTGCCATTATGTTATAAGAAAACATTGTACCTCATGGGCCTATAGGCCTAATGGATTGCAAATAAAATTATCTATCTATCTATCTATCTATCTATCTATCTATCCAAACCGATGTTTAAAATATTTTCTTGAAAACACGAACCAAATACATGTAGTATGTAGAAATGTAGATGTTTCTCTTTTTCTATAATATAAATGTATTTTAATCAATGACCTCGCAGATATCGTCCGCTGAAAGATCGATATAAAAAACGACAACATATTATTATATATTGAAATATGCATTACTATGTTCGTTTGTGGCATTTAACGTCCCGCGGCAGTCTTTAATGATAAAAGAAATTTATGTAATTGACAATCTAATTTATGCTACACAGAACAAAACATCAACAATAATCTAACAGGTATTCAATTTTTAATTTGGGATTAATATTAATTTTTTAGAAATCCACGATGTTGCAATTTCATTTATGTAGAATGTAAATATTAAGTATAAGTAGACTGGAAAGGAAATACGAAGCTTCCATTACAAAGCTGAGTGTAGGATTTATAACCCCAGTTCCAGACATGTTGAAATAAGTAGTGGAACTTATTGTCTCTGAAGTTTGATTATGAAAAGAAAAAAACGAGTCTGGACAAAAAATGACAACATACAAAGTAGTGTCAGTCGTCTCATAGACTGGAAAAAGCAGATCACTAAGTTGGTCTGAAAATTTCGGCAAGTAGTATGCTTTCATCTGTATGCCTGGACTGACATATCCCGAGGCACAATAACAAAAAAGTGAAATGCACTATGCTGCCGGCCTTGATAGAAATGCGGTATCAAGCATGATAAGTCAATGTTGTGGCAATATAGCTTGAGTAGTTAAATTAAGATTTTGTGGCTTAAACGTTAACACGAAATAATTACACGATATCTTCACTTACTTACCGATATTTACATAGGTTTTATAATGTTAGTCACAACCCCCCCCCCCCCCCCCCCCCCCCTCTCTCTCTCTCAGTTTAAACACACATAAAATATACAGGCATACAAATAGTCACCCTATCATATAAGTCACACGCACACGATAACTATACGTTTTCCAAGTAATGATTTCGGAGAATAACCATATTTAAAAGAGACATTCGTATAAATCTATTTCTAGAAAAAAATCAAAATTTATGTTTGAACCTTGTCGGTGAGACTGCCAACCATTTAACAGTTAATGTGATTCTATTGATCTATTCTGTTAACGTGCCGATGTGATTTATTCCAGGAAACACACAGGCAGCTGATTTGAGCAAAGTTAGAATGGGTCCTTTAAATGTTAAGTTGCTGAGTTTGACGTCCCAATGACAGTATTTCTGTCACTAGAATATTATGTTTACTTACACTTGGCCAACTAATCTAGGAACTAGTCCCCCCCACCTCCCACACATACCATACAAATGTCCATTTTATTAGAAAAAAGGATACGATTGAATAGAAACATCTTTGTTTAGGTATAAACGTTGATAATCCACCAGGGAGCAAAAACTTTCCATTTAAACTACTTTGGTGTGTCAGAGATCGAACCTTCGAACCTACATCCCGCAGCTCCCGACAATGACGCTTTACCACTCGGCTACCAGGGACGGACGTTCTACAACTCTGCTTCTAAGACGGATGCTCTACCACTCGAAGACGGACGCTCTAACACTCAATTATCAGGGACGAACTCTCTACCGCTCAGCTGCCAGGGGCGGATGTTCTACATCTCGGTCTCCAGAGACGTACGCTCTACAATTCGGCTACTAGATACGGACACTCTACTTCTCGGCTACCAGGGCCGGACGTACTACAACTCTGCTATTAAGGACGGACGGTCTACAAATCGAATTCGGACGCTCTAACACTCGGGGACGGACGCTCTAACACTCAACTATTAGGGACGGACGCTCTAACACTCGGCTACCAGAGACGGACGTTCTATATCACTCGGCTACCGAGACGGACGCTCTACCACTCGGCTACCAAGGACGGACGCTGTACCACTCGACTAGCAGGGACGGACAGCCAAAACAAACATATCTGTAGTAGTATATAGTTGAAAACAATATATGAAACAATAGTTTTGTTACCGGCCAATCATGCATAAATTTGTCTCACTTCTTACATATAATTATATGAACGTCATGAAGAACATTGTCATTTATTTACTATACCTTTCAAATGAGAAATAAAAATCAATAACCATGTTTATCTAAATAACAATTTTGCTATTGTATGATATGAATTTTCACTCACTTCTCTTGAAATGATACTAACACCCTTTGTACGTTATGTTTTCAACAAATATCATATGTTGGCTATATTTGTAAACAAATAATGTCAGTAAAATTTTGTTATGTTTGTCTTCTTTACCATGACTTTATATTGATAAAAAATGTACGTCCTTATTTTATTACTTCGACTTCACTACATTAAAATAAATTATATGTGGCGACATTTAAAGGTGTTTATACACCATTCATGTCTTAATGAAGACGTTTTGAATAAATGTGTGTGTACAAGGTAAATGTTTCCATTTTAAGAAGTAACAATCTAGGACATATTGGTGAGAAATATATTAATGATACTGATATTAACTGTAACATTATATATTAAACTTATTTCATTGTTTAATAATAAGGTGAGATTCGCACGGCAACTTGATCTGTTATAAATGCTGCATGCCGCCATACTATTTAAAATGGACCCTTGAAAACAACCATTAATGTCGCAAGACGTAATTTTAAAATTTAAACACAAATAAACATAGTGTTTATTTTTAATTTGATAAGAACCGTTTCCAATTTACTCGCTCTTGCTTGCGTGTGCTTCCCTTGATTTCGCTTGGTATTTGTGCAACATTGTTTACCAGTTTTTGTTATCCCTGATTATTTGTCTTTCAACATTATCCAGGGCTGAAGTGCACAACGTAATTGCACAATTGCCAGTAAACTGGTTTTGGCTCTATGTTGCGAATTAACTTGACAAGAACATATTATTGGCAAGATATCCGGGTATAAAGTATAACATTTATTGTCAAGATTTTTCATTTTTATGCAAGCAAAATGCTATTGTTTCACAACAGTCTCTACGTTTTTTTAATAACGAAACAATGTACAAATGATCTTTTTTTCTGCATGATGTCTGGCCAGTTTTTCAACATGCAGCCAATGTTTCAGCAATCAAGTTTTCTTTACCAAATTAGAAAAACCTAAACATGATAACTTATGATACGCAGACAATGTTGATTTAGGTCGCAAACCCCACAGGTATGTCTATATTTATTGTTGTACACACATTCCTCGCATGTTAGTTATTGAGGATAGTGCTACGACTAAGTACGGAACATAGTTACAAAACAAAGATCGGTATTAGTTTGTTCATGTAGAGGAAATAAAAACAACATTAAGAGATTATTAATATACAATAAATGATACCACATGCTATTTTAACAACTGTTTTGTTGCTGTTGTTGTTTGTTTCACTCTAGATATTGACAATCAGCAGTTATCGTTAATTTGGTAATTTGCTTACGGGTATATAATATAATGTTAATACGATAAATGAGCCAAACTGTATCCTCTTAAAGAACAAAGCCAATCCACTGAAAACACCTCCTAAAGTTTTATTTTTCATTACTATATATTAACGTACAAGATAGTGCTATCAGGGACGAAACAATCTATTAATTAGTTTTGTCATTAAGGTATGCTTCAATACGGTGAAAGCTTGTTCTAGGAATAAGTGTCATAAGTGTAATTATGTATGAGGTACTCACTTTGTCTCACTGTCAGAAATTGAAAGACGTGAAATAAGTAGTTAATTACAAGTTGCTTACGTGTCATAATTCGAAAATAATTCAATTTGAACACAATTAAATGTACAATATATTTTATGCATTGCTAACGGCAATAATTCCTATTTACTTTGTTCTTTCTTTGACATAAGAGGAAAAGTAATCAATTTTGTATTGGGACACTTTGAATATTAGATACCATATACTTCAAAACATAAAATATGTGTTGGTAGTGTCTGTTTTGTTCTCACTTATAGGAGATTTAAAGGATTTTTGGTACGGATTCTCACAACAGGGTAGGGACCATACATGTATCATCGAGTCTGTTTTCACCCCTAAAACCCAGAGAAATGTAACATTGTGGGGCTACACTGGTGATCTGCCATTGCAAGTTGGAGCTCATTTATAGTTTTTATAAAAAGGATTTGTCATAAATCCAGTAGCACGTTAAAGGGACTGGACTTGCTACTTTAAAATAATGGGCTTTTGATTCTTTTAAAAGACCACAATATGCCTGTATTTTTGTTAATGGCTTTATGTGTGTGTGTGTGTGCGTGTGTGTGTGTGTGTGTGTGCTTTCATGCCATTGAACTGGTCAAATTTCTTCATCACAAATAAAATATAAATTGTTATATAATAGAGTGTTCATAACTTTTATGTTAACAAATAAAGAAAACAATGAAGCACATGATCTGAAAAAAGGTAGTCTCTAGATTAATATAACTGCAATTACAACACTCATATTGAAGTAATAATTACTTATTTATGTAGCTGATTAATGAGCAAACATAATAATTGTGTTACTGTGGGTTTATCTCCTTTAATGTCGTACTTTAAAGGTATTTTTTTGTATCTTTTGTCTTCGGCGTAATTATATTAAGCAACGGTTTTAAAGTTCGTGTCGATTAAAATTGCGTGTTTTATTGATGTTTTATGTTGTTTGCCTTTGTTTGTTTATTTCTGTTATTTGTGCCTGTGTTGCTTTGTTGTTTGCTGTTGTTGTTGTTGTTTTTTTGTTTTTAGTTTTATATCAAAATTGAGGGATTTAAAAAATACTTCATTACGCTAAATTCCCGGACGAAAAGTACTAAGCCAACTAAGAAACCGGAGAAATTGATCAGTGTATGTTGCTGAAACTTGTTTCTCAGCGGATTTAAAAGAAATAAATTTAAATCAACCAAACGTATAATATAGAAGTACTAATGATGTATCCGGTCCCGAACCAGGACTCTCTGGCTCATGGCCTACTTACCGTCACAACTATGCAATCGAAGCAAACACACATCACACCTAGATTTGTTTGTAATAAATTGCTACTGTACTGTTACGCTGAGACCAGGCCGCCATTTTGTTCTCCGTGAACCAATTACCGGCCAGACGATGGCCAATCTCAAACGATTGACAGTGTTAAATTGCATGCAGAGCAAGTCTCCCTCGACGTAAATCCGGTAATTTCTATTCCGTGTGATCAGCAACAACAATAATATAGAATGGCTTTACATATCGTCGTCCTACAGGAAGAAATGATAGCCTAAAAATACAGTGCCGAGGAAATAACTGGGTATGAAAACGAACATGCCAGTTATAATAAATCCAATATACAGCATTAAGCTTTGTTCTGTAGGCATGTGTTTAATTTAACCGTACAAAGACAAAGACCTTAGTTCACATATATAGTATTACTCCGCTACAAACAGACTGATATGTGATGTGAAGATCACATTTCGGAATCTATTGGCCATTTGTTCAAGTACCTACGTGTTGTGTTTATTTTTGGTGTTAATAACACTAGATGCCACAATAAGACCTATTTAGATTTCATTCCCAATCTTGTATTGGTGAAATCTGTCCACCGGCAAAATAAACACTGTAATAAACAACTATACTTTAAATACATAAAGTCTAATTAAACAGATACAGACCTATAAATAGTGGTTAATACATCAGAATTGAAGGCAGTAATAGCATTTGTGTAGCAAAATAATTATCGAAATTTTACGCGTGTCATAGCTTTTAATTAAGTATTGGGATTATATCACATCGTTGTAATTATAATGCAAATAGGAAAACACAAAACAGGAAACCAGTTTCTGTGACAGGAATTATTGTTTAACATGTTAGATAGATGTTTATACGCTTGAAATTGATCTCAAATAATCAGCCGTCACTTATATACATGTTCGTACTATATCCTGTTTGTTTATTTTACTAACGGGATAAAATATTTGAAAGTAAATTTTATCATTTTCTGACCAGTACTTCAAAAAAGTCAACATTTTTCTTGGCTGTTAGATACATGTGTACATTACAAAGTACTATAACTCAAATAAAAAAAATATACAAATATATTAGGTAACCAATATTATATTTCCTGACATAAAAAAAAAGACAAACGCAGTGTAACAAGACGAATAGCCTCTTGTTACCAATTTCCAAACTTCAACGTAACATAAAATTCTCAATCATCCAAATTCAATGCCCTCTGATGGGCAAGCTATACGTACACCTGATTGTTCGTACCATAGTTGTACAATAGACACATATGCTTGCATGACGAGCTCCTGTTTAAATAATTTACAAGAATAAAAAAGTACAACAACCTCCTTTATATGATTTATTCATCATTTAATTACAGAAGCTGAGACGGCACACAACGAACGATTAACGATACGCTAGCGGGAAAATATCAATGAAAAATACTATGAATTAAATTGTATGACGTAAACCTTTGGCGCGATACACATGAAGTAAAGCAGTTAACGCACCTCTGGCATGTAACATGTCAGGTTTATGGCAAACAATATGATGTTGTTCATTGAAATATGTTCGGCCCTCAGACCAAATATGATATATTAGCTACAAGATCCATTTGATGTGGGAAATCAATAAAACAATTCCAAATTACAAACCATTTGAATTTCTCATTGACTGTTCCAGTTATTGCTTAACGCAACATTAGAACTCCCAGTCCCCCTCGATTTATATTTAAAGCTGAGTACATTCCTTCTTTTGCAAAAATATTTTGTAAGTATTTTCAAAATCTGTTATTACGTAACGATCACATGACATAAATAGTTACATATCCGCATTTTTAAAGACCACGTGTGATTTGTTGCGTATGTCAAAAAGGGCAAATAAGATGACCCCAACCATAATTCCGTGTGTCATATGTTTGAAAATGCCATTTAAATGTATATCATTTACGGTCAAAATAACCACTGATCATTAATCTGAATGGTTACCAAAAAAAAAAAATAAATAAATAAATAAAAAAAAATAAATGTGACCCGACTGTGATTCCGTATGTTTTCCAGGGAGACGACCATGTCAAGCACAGGAGCAACCAGTGTTCCAGCAGCTTTCACTGAAGTGAATGTTGTTATTAAGTGGGACTCAAGCAGCAGGGGCTTATCGCCTGAATCAATCACGACCTTCTCTCATTAAGGCCGTAGATGTTACAGGGAAATTGGATCTAATGGCCAAATTAAATTTGTCTGATGTATCTGAAACCGGTATTTTGTGAAGCGCTCAGCGACACGGATGACATGTACATATACGCATAATCGCTGACATAGTTAAACTTATCCTTTTATCTTTCCGTTCTATATGTCACCAACCTTCAGCTGCTTTTATCTTAAGGTAATCCATCTATTATTAGATTTTAATCATTGTCCTCATAATGCTTGGAAAAAAATCAGTGCAGATGCAAGCACCCACTGACTTGACTTTTAGCCTGTTTTGCTCAAAGTCTATAAAGGATTGTATTTACTATAAAATTCCCATAATCACTTAATGGACCATGGTCAAAAAATAATGATGGATGGATTACTTAAAACAAATAGCATTATCTCCATTTATGCTATTTGAAAGATGCTCCCGTAATTGTGGACAAGACAAAGACAGACGTTTTTATATTGTCAATAATATATGACATTGAAAGTTTTTATCGCGCCCATTTCAACGAAAGATATAAATTGTCTGTTCTGCTTGTAGGCATTTAGTGTCGCCCTTGAACGTTGCATATACTGTTTAGAAGATGATACAATCAAAGTGGATAATAAATATTATAAATAATTTTAAAACAAACGGTTTTCAATTTTACAACGTAAGTTATTTATTTACATATTTAAATGAATTCAATGATGTTCCATCCTGTTCACTAATTAATGCATTAATCTTATTATACATTATATTTAATTAATTATTATTGTCATCATTATTAATATAATATAAATCCCAACGAAAACTGTTCATTTAGTAGACCTAAACTTTTCAAAATCACGAATCCTACGAAAATGCTTTTAGCACATAAGCAATGGCATTCAATGCAATGTCATAATTATAAAATCATTTTATTTAGATCTATTGAGAGGCATATTCTTTCAAGTTATTATTTCCATCTCCACATTTCTTTGGTGGGTCAAGAACTTTGTGTTTCCGAAGGCTAAGAATGTTTCTTGCCCAAAACAGTGCTTGGACCATCCAAAATAATGTACTCTGCCATCGGAACACTAAGCATGTTTTTCTTCTCATATCCGAATTTATAAAATAAATGAATACGGTAAGTGTACGGCGATCTAGAAGCCATATTTGTTTATCAAATCACACATGGAAGGTCATTGCGCAGATACATGGAACCAATCGATTGCCAACTGTCTATAGTTCATGAGAGGCTTCCTCCAAATCTCTGTAAACCGACGTACCAGAACCATAAATATTTGATCCCAGCAAACATACCTTTTCTGCCTTTATCTTTACCATTTCATTATGGGCCCAACAACAGCTCTCAATACATTCTAATTATTTTCCTTGGCCGTATATCTTCAAATTAAATTACGTGAAACGAAGCAATCCGTAAACTTAATAAGCACGTGTAGTGACAGATGAAGGGAAAATTACGACAGTTCCACCTCCCGAAATCCGATAATGCTGATGCAGACGAAAGCTACTGGCTGTTGTGGAACCTAACAAGATCTAGCGTAAGCCTTGTAAGGCGAGAAACAAGGCACACACAGCGTGGCTTCTGGTGGTAAGGGAACCATTGCTGGCCTGGGAACGTTTCGGATACTAGGTCGTCTGCTTAATTGGAAACGTAGCAGTCTCTTTATAGAAGAGGTTGTGTTGAACGGGAGGTAGGAAATAAGATGTCAAAGGACGGATAGGCACATCTGGGAATTCGGAATGTTCTCGAAATAGATAAAGTAAACCGATTGTTTCTGAACATCGGCGACCTTGTCTGGAAATTATTGTCGAGTAACACTGAATATATGTACATAAATATTTTATAGCGTTCGAGACAAAATGCTCCCATAGAATTTCTTTCACGTCCTAAATATAGTTTAGTTTTAAACTAATTTATTTTGCGTCGACTGGGAAACAATTTCTGTCTATGGTTCCTGAGTTGGACTAGTACTTTCCGTCATGAAAATTCCTTGCCCCAACGGGGTTCGAATCCACAACCTTCAGATCCGCAGCCGGTTATGTTACCATTGGACCAAAGTGCCCTTTAAAATATACTTTAAGTAAAATTATTCGCCTTAACACCGATCTATGAAGATACAAATATAGAACACTTCTCTCTCATAGCATACACGTAGTTTGTTTGCTTGGATTTATAGTATAGATGTGTATGACCCCGTACGTACTTACAGGTTTTTTTGTTTTTGTTTTGTTTGTTTTTTGTTTGTTTTTTTGCAATCATGAATAATTCTATTTCAGGCACTGTTTACCAATGAAAATGGATGATGTATATTGCAAAACCCCTACCAGTGCTGCTGGAGTCAATAGTCAATAAATGATATTGGAGAAACATGTTGTGCTTTATGAACCATAGCTTTGGATAAATGAGCTAATTACAGTATATGTTGAAAGTAACAGTGATACCACAGTTCAATACGTAATACTGTTCTATCGATCATTTAATGATAACAGTTGATAGTGGATGAACGCTGAATATTCTACATGCCATTAATAGTATCTCGTAGTGTATTTCCGGAAGGCTAGATACAAAACACACGTCATTTCCGGTTGCCTTGTTTCAGTTTGCGAATCCTTGAACGTATTTACAAAGAACTAGAAGTCACATGACAGACGGAAATTGCTTTTTTTCGACAAACAATGTAGATACGTGTATTTTGCAAATATAGTTATTAGATATTGCACTTTCAAATTCTCAGTACTTAGATCAAAGCCAAACATTTTTGTTCCTGCAGTTTTATGGAAGAACAGCAAACAGCTGGGAAACAACTGATTCCTCTGGTATTTGTATGATTAAACAGAGCAATAAAAACCAAAAAATTAGGTTGGCTTTGCATGCAACTAAAAGGTTAAAATATCAGACAACTTGAACCGAGATCACCCATAAAAACAGTATGGAAGACCACAAATAACCTCTCGGCTGTCTGGGACAAAAGTGTTGCATTAGCGGAGATTTGAATTAAATTCAATTAACTTAAGTGAGAAAAGATCGATTTCAAATTGAGATATGCGTTTCTGTAGTTTCCAGATCCAAATTACTCGAAGTGCTTAATGTAAATGCAATAGCTTGAACACAAAACGAATCAATAATATTTTAACCAAATGCTTATCAGGATCTCAAAACATGTCAAGATTAACTTTTATAGTATAATGAAAGACGTGTAATCCCGTTATTGTTTCTTTACTTCTCTGTAGGAATCTCAGTTTCTGTTAGAAAAAGCTGAGTGAATTAAGATAGTATTGGTAAAATCTTCAGAATAGAAAGAGTGGAAACAGTATGCGAGGTTATATCGATAAAGAAGTAGTATTGGAAAGTGTTTGTAATATTAAACGTATACTTTCGGAAAAAAATAGTTCAACCCTGTGCAACTGAATGTCGCTTTGCATTTACCAAACTAATAAATCATTCAAGGGAATATAAACACACTAAAGTCACGGAAGATGGATCCGTTTTGATATTTTACTGTTTCTCTTGATGTCATCGACGTTTTCTCTTGAATCAGGTTTGGACTCCAGTCCTTAATTAATTCTCCATCTTTCATGGCGTACGTATATTGAGTTTTCCTTTCCGGTCCATCCATATAATTCGATTTTTTCAAATCTTCTGTTAGCAAAGGACATAATTGGAAAGCAGTGTTACGTTCGTCCCTGTAATAAGATGTGATGGGGCATGCAGACACGATGGTTTGTATGAATTCCTGGATGGCCATACTGTTTAATTAAATGCATCCCTCTTCTTGACAGACCATCAAAGACTATATTCAGCTAATTTGTGATAGGGACCGGTTTAATAACAACAGGAGTGGACTGGTAATTGGGTGTAGTTTTTATGAATAGGGTAATGGATCGTGCCCTTCAGATATCCCAGTCACCGGTGAGTTACACTAACATAAACTGTATTCATTTTAGTACATACATACAAACTACTCACACTACAAAGACTTGCGACTAACCCAGAATATGATTATTAACCTCGCATACCGCTTCGACCAAATGAACACATTGACACAGTTATTGCACTTGTTTGCTGACTTATCATGATAATTCATTATTCCATTTGTGAAGACATTACCAACAACAGTTATCAAACTTACAGTAATGTGAGTGTAGCACGGGACGGAACAGGACGGGACAGGATGAGCGTGTTAAGCGGTGGTATAAACTTCATAAAAATTTTCTTTCAACAAACAAGGACAGGAATCATTATGAATATTTCAATAACATATACAATGGAGAACGTATATTTCGGCTAAAGGGATCTTCTTTCAAGTCCTTGTTGTATTGCAGTTTACAGTCGCAGAAATAGTACATGCAATTCAATAATTTAGCAAAGCCCAGCTGATTACATGTAGAGAACGCCCCGAGACCTATGGTTTTAGTTGAATTTGGGTCATAAATCAACATCAAAATACAAAAGGGAGCCTACTAAAATATGAAATATGAATATAAAGCATTGCATACAACACAACGAAGTCCTAAATTATGAATTTCACATTCTATTTGAATCCTGTTTTTCTGTACTTTATCTCATAAGAGCTCGTCTCGTCACACGATATTCCGCATGTTACCTGGTAATGTATATTGAACATACCTAGTTTCCTGCAAGTTCAAATCAATACTAACGCGGAACGCATCATTTTGTCTGTGGATGCCGGCTATCATTAAACCGAGGACCCCGTCTGTTTGTAACGTTTTCATTTTAAGGTCCCCCACTAGCGTTTTACATTAACCGAATAGATGTCTACTTTATATGATTTCATTGGAGAATAGTTTGACAAGTATGTGTACCCAGTTTTTTGTTCGTGTTTTGTTTCACATCCTCTAAAGAGGTTCACGAATCTATATGTGCACATCACGAACAGTACAAGTGCAAATTATCGGGAGAAATTTTCATTTAGACTACACTGATAACAGACCAAACAACTGAAAATAACGACAGTTTAAAGGAACCGAATGCAGGTCTTCACAATCTGGTGAATTTTAATGAAGTTAGGATCCGATGCTTGATAGCAATCAAATGCAGTGACGATTTTCTTTACAAGATTTCCTTTACCGCTCCCTTTCATTCTCGAGTATTAAAGACATACATACTTTAACTGATCTGCCAATCTTAATTTGAAGGAACGTCAGTTACTTAAGATATTGCAGAAGTGTATCGTTGATGCAAAAAAGGCAATGTCTTCAATCTCGTAACGTGTGGGCGACTAACTGAAAGAAAATGAATCTGGTAGTGGCAATTAGAGTCTTCAGGAACTGTAGTTATAGTAGCAGATAAATAAATCATTTCTTATTATTTTGGGGAAAAGTTTATATTCCCTGCCGGATTTTTAGTTTTTCATCAAGTTTAAAACACGAATAAAGTGAACGAAAATTCTTGATTCTTTAAACGTGAGCTAGTTCTTACAATGCAATATCAAGTAAAAGGATCGAAATTTTTAACGAGACCACATTGAAATTTGCGAGATCTTTGCAATTTTGACGGTGTGCAAATAATTAAGTGATTACGAAGTCTCTGGTAACACTTGATATTTGCTATCTTTGGTATATTCTGACTGATCTCATCTGTCTTTCGGAATTAATTATTATCTAAAGCATAAAACTTCCAGGAAAACTTTGTAAAATGAATGACATTACAAAACACATTTGCAATATATAAGGGGCACTGAATATCACCTTAGGCGTCTCTCTTTGATCTTTGGCATGTTATGAAGTGTTTTAAATCTGCATGTAGCACAGATTTCCAAACTGTTTTGAATTCAGTTAAGGCCTGCATTTTATATATACAAATATAACTGTTGTTATAGATACTAACCCGGTTTAAAAAGACTCGTGAGGTCGGATAATGAGAACTTAAGATAGAGCTGGTAATTAAACATTGTTTAGAAAAATGAGTCTAAAAGGATTAAAGTCTAGGTTTTAATCAATTGACAGAAATAGCAAGAAGAAAAAGTCCCGCAGGCCACATGTACAAGGTTTTAGTATACTTTTGGTGTAAATTATTCATTTGACATATTTATTTTCGTAATATATCAATAAAGAAAATGTGACTTTCTCACGGTCACTGTGTAAGAAATGAATAACAAGATAAAAACGTACCATCCCTCCAATGATATTACAAAAGTGCCGATGGTATGTGTAATGAAATGTCATATTTATTTTAATTAAACTGTAATACTTTAAAAGTATCTGTGTTGGTTTTTACATCCTAGAGTCAGTTATTAATTCATAATATATACTGATAATACTGCCACACCGCAATTTCATGTCGTAGACACACCCAACGAAGTACTGCGTCAATCGGTCCTGGAGATACCATTATTTCATGCTCAGCACCCAGTAGGGGAATTTTGAAAGTCTATACGGTATAGTTTTGATGAGCTGTCTATATCGCACAATAACTTGATAAAATAATTAAAAAAAGACAAGAAGAAATGTTCATATATTTGAATATTAACCCTTAGAATAGAACGAGAGAGAGAGAGAGAGAGAGAGAGAGAGATCTTGAAGATCAGTACTTCGTTCCGCCGTACATGGCGTGACGGTATTAAGATATATAGATACAATGAGTATTGAGCTGCAAACAAGCCCGAACGCATTAACTTAAGTGCTCTGTAATACTCGAATAATTCCCACTTTTAATCAAACTACCATCATAGTGCTTTGGTTTCACTGTCAATTCGTCTTCATGCACAAACACAATAAATCATCGTATATCCTTTGTTATGATATCTGCATGTCAGACAACGAATCCGCATTGGGAACTAGCTCCTGGGTGCAAATGTGTGAGACTTCCAGCGTTTTCTGATTTGAAGTGTCGGCTACAAGGTTACCATAAATGATTTACCAGAGGATGTATTTCTACAGACGATTAAACGATGTAACTATCTGGTGGACTTGAGATGCACCGAACTGTATTTAAAGAGAATCATCATCTTATATGACAATCGTATATTAAAATCGAATTCCTTTCTCATTTACATGTACAATTAATTTAGCTAAACATTAATGTAAGAACAAATAACAAAGAAACTCATTTTGTGATGAAGAACGAAACCGCTTAAACTATATATCAGTTGAGAGGGTATTTATTTTTTACAATCTAGTTATTCCTGATCTTAATCACATCTGCTCATACGCCTTTTGGTATAATACATTATGCCATTTGACATTAGTACATACAGATAATCATATATTCGAATTAAACAGTTTATTAATTATTTATTATGCTTCATATGTCCATGTGTTAACAATCTAAGACAGTATCTTATAAGTAGTGTTTGTTTTTATTAGGTTTAGACAGTATTTCAGTCATTTGGAGACGATGTCTACTTGAGACAGATATGGTGCTGCCACACTGAAGTATCACGCCGAAGACATGTGGCATGATACCACACACAGTCACATTATCCTGACATCGGTCCAGCCAGCCCCAAAACTACCCCCTGCATGCCAGGCGCCAAGCAAGGAAGCTATTCCAGTACCATTCTTCATTCTTAAGGACTATGGGATGTCCCGGCTGGCTTTTAAGACCATATTACATTAAACATCATATCGTGATCAGCATTGCTATATCGTATTTATATAAAAATAAGGATTAAGAATTCAGAAGGCCAAGTAAAAAAGGAATGGATGAGCTGCATAGGGAAAGAAAGATTATTTGACGTGGTGTTTTTGAGACAGTCTTTTTTTTTTAAATGCCCGTCTTAAGACATTAAACTCACAAACTTGTCCTTCATTCCTTATCATATGACAGGAAAGATATAAAGATACAATTTCAGAATTACCATAGCAAATATTTCGACAGACAATTTTACTTGATGATGGACTGCAGACATTTTCTATTAAAATATTTAGTTGATACAGTCGGGAATGGAACCAAAGGACAGGGACAGGCATAAAATTGCCTCCTTTTGTAAACTCGACGGCCAATAATGTTGTTGATCGTAGGTTTATTGTCTCACACATTGACAACTTGCAGCAATCTAAAATGTCGACGTGGAAGATAATCTTAGCACCTTCTTACATTAGATACATACCGATCCATTTAAATCCATATACGGGGGTTTTCTTCCACAATTTCCTCATATCCTTTGTTTTTATTGCAGAGAATCTTTGATTTCACATTTATTGTACTTTGATCTATGCTAACTTAATCGTCAGGAAAATTTAACTGTATTTCTTTGTTGATTAATGTACGTTGTCGACTTCTACCTTTTTATTCTTTTTTTTTTTTTTTTGATATGATTTATAGGGAAAGTTCTGGAACACCCCTCTTTTTTTTTATAGTAACCTTGATTTTTACCATAGCTTCTACCATGATAATCTTAAATATATATTTAATACCAGTATATGAGTAGTTTTGTTATTTTTCAGTGCATTTTATTTATTTTTACAAATGCGACTCAGTAAAAATTGAATGTCACAGTGATGTGATTAGTTATTCGGTATATCAAAATTTTATAAGTTATAACATAGTCCACGAACTTCGTAGACAACCCTAGCACTATTAAATCAAAGTATTTTTATTATTGTTATGTTTTTGGCTGTACAGTAACATGTATTTAAGTTGTTATTTTTTTCTATAAATCAACATGTGCATGATTGAAACCTGTAAGAATACAAAATATATACATGAAGATACGATATGGAGAACTCATAGTCACAGTGGTATTTATAATACAGATAAATCATCTATACACTTTGCAAGAATATGTAAACGATTACAAAAATTAAAAATCGCAATACCAAGTGTTGGTTTTGTAAAGTTAAAACATTGAAGAGAGGCAAACAGATCAACAGGAGTTTGGCAACACATGGTATAGTTTGCTGATTCAAATTGACCAATCAGTGACTGGTTCTATGTCTCATATGTATGTTTATTCCCAATGAACAATACGTGAAATTTTACACCAGCATGGAGATTAGGTGTTTGGTAAATGCTCGTTGAATTGTGCAGGTTTAGGTCACATTTCGAAGTGAAATAGTCTATAGGGACGAATCTTTTGAGATGAAAATATAATGCATGTCTTTATCTGTTTATATTTAGCAAGATCTTAATTAACATAACCTGTTGTTGTTGTATTTGGGTTTACCGTCGCTGCGATAGTATTTCAATCATATAGCGACGTCCAGCTAATTACAGGTGGAGGAAGACCCCGAGTACACAGAGGTAACCTGTACACGTGTACGTAAACCTGCAACTTACACTTTTACGATTATCCACAAGACGATCAAAATACAGATAATGATCCCTTTAAAAATAACAAGAGGGCCAAGCTTACCCTGAATCGCTCACCTGAGAAACATTGTCTTCATTGCCAATATTGTATTATGCGTCATACTGAATACAAAATCCATGCAGAAGTACAGCAAGATCATCTAAGTTCCACACAAAACTGTACCTGTCGTCTAAATTTTGAAGGTCATATCTCCTATAAGTCTATATAGAATCAAATGAACCTAAGGACGGGGCCAATTTTGACCCTAGGGCTATGATTTGAACAAACTTGGTAGAGGTCTACTAGGCCATGTTACACACCAAATATCTAAACTCTAGGCCTTGTGCTTTCTGAGAAGAAGATTTTTCTAGTTTTTCCAATGTAGTCTATATAAAATCAATGACCCCTGGGGCGGGGTCGATTTTGACCCCAGGGCCATGATTGAACAACTTGGTAGAGGTTTACTAGGCCATGTTACACACCAAATATCTAAGCTCAGGCCTTGTGGTTTCTGACAAGAAGATTTTTCTAGTTTTTCCTATATCATTCTATGTAAAATCAAGTGACCCCCTGGGGCGGGGCCAATTTTGACCCCAGGGCCATGATTTGAACAACCTTGGTAAAGGTACATGAGACAATGCGACACACCAAATATCTAAGCTCTAGGCCCTGTGGTTTCGGAGAAGAAGATTATTCAAGATTTCACTTTAAAAATCTATTTTTAGCTTCTGTTACCTAGATATGCAACAGACTGGAACCACTTGTACAACTTAAGTAGAGCTTCATGCAAGGAACGTCACAGGTAATTTTCATCTAATTTGGCCAAGTGGTTTAGGAGGAGATGTCATTTAAAGAAAATTGTTGACGCCGGACGCACGGACGCCGGACAAAAGGGGATCACAATCGCTCACCATGAGCACGTTGTACTCAGGTTAGCTAAAAGCAAAATAAATTTAAGAAAAAAAAAATGAAGAATATCTTTTTTAATGTACTTTAATTCTTAAATATTCAAATTGATAAATTATACCTCGGTTAAATGGGATTTTCATGAAATTGTCTTTCGTAACACTGTTTCATAAAAAACAGCCTTATATTCAATTAAGTCATTACCATTAATCAAAGAGCACAAGTAAATGATGATGTGTCTAGTTCACAGATTGCCATGGGAAATGTGCCATGCTGTACAATGCGTCCTTTTTTCTTTTTTCTTTTTCTTTTTTTTTGGCAATTGACAAAAAATTATTTTAACTAGGAACACTTCATTTTAAAATTTGTAATCTCAACTAAATGTAAAATACCCAATTACACTATATACAATGTTAAAATGTTTAGAAAATATTATTACTAAAAATACAGACTTTTGTTTGAAATAAAATCATTCCCCATCATAGATATGTTTATACTTAATTGAATGTAATTATTGCGGCGTTATTATTATTATTATTATTGTAGTTTTAGGACACGTTTCAATAACACATATTGGTTGTAGAAATACCGTTATCATCAAGATGTACGTTAAAGATGATAGATATCCGTATGAGTACTTGTAGATTTTTTTTCATAATAAAAATTATGTACACGACTTTTTAATCATTCTTGTTTATTCCCAGGAAAGAGGGCTAAGTAGTCATTGCTGTTTGTCTGGGGAAATATATTAGGATTTTCAGCAGTGCCGTAAAACAGCATAGCGCAATTATTCAGAAAATCGTTTTTGACAGGCATGCATCGAGCTGAAATATTTGTTTATATTTTTTTTTTACATTGTCTGACATACTTATAATATTAAGTTGTTTGTAATATGTCTAGACGGATGCCTTTGCTGGACCCTTTTTTATTTGAAATCAAGTATTTCAATCGAAGTTTACAAGAATGAATAAATAAAAAAATATTCGAGCCTGCCAGCTCGTTCTGTAAACGTATTAGAATTTTCATCATTTTATGTAAGGCCCTAACAAGAAGGCAATTAGGGTATTAGTGAATGTTGTAGATGTTAAGGGTGATTATAATGACGGCGACTATGCTGGAACATAAAACGATAATAAGGATAAACACATACTAAATAAGATTGTTTTCTCTTTTAACGAAATACAATTCCTTCTTCTATAATTCCCCATTATTATGGAAACAATATACATTCGTATATTGTAAGTACAAATGTAAGTCTGTTATTTAGTTTGTCTCCTTGCGTATGCCACACATCGACTGACGGCATCTCTGATTATCTGTTGGTCTGTAGGCTGGCGTACGTACATATTGGCAAAGGCAATGTACACAACAGTGACCCTTTCGTAATGAAACGAGATACATTTTGATAATGATTTTTAAGGTCTCCGTATCTTCCAAGAAACATTTTTTTTTCCTCCTATATTTTTCTCATTAAATCAAATAGTCCTTCTCAAACAGTATCTTTAACCACATTACTATGTTATGTACACGAAATAAACACACACACACACACACAGGTGAAATTTAGATATACTTAGTTTCCACATCAGTAAATATCCCTACCCTTGGCGGCCATCTTAAATGGCGAATTCAAGGGATTTTTATATATATAACATTGAAGCAGAAATTTCATTTTCCTATAATTTCATTATTTCTGCTTCAAAAATCAAAATTTATACACCATTAAAAACTCTTGAATTTCATATTTTTAGGATAAAATATTTTTAATATGTATATAAGCACAAAAAATAAATGCAAAGTAAAGAAAAAAGTATGGGTTTATCCTTTAACAAAATAAACAGTGTAACCTTTTTGGGTATATCTTGAAATTCATCCAAATATTATTTTTATATTTAAAATGATTTATTAATTTGACATTAATATCATTGAAATAGACTGGAAAATAAAAACACAGTGGTGATTTAAAAACAGCAAGTATTCTCAACTATTGGCCTGCATTAATTTATGCCCTTAAAGATGGCTGCCAAAAGGTGTCTTATCAGTGCCTATGACTTCACACGGAAACTTTGTATTTGCATGAATATTTATAAAGTGCTGGACCACGCCTTGTAAATCACTTGAATCTACACATAAAGAAATATCTGACCGGACGGATCATGAAAACGATATTGTCAATGAGGCAGATGCGGCTACAGTAATGTGTGTTACTGCAGACAATGTATTCCGGATGGCATTATTGTAGCAGAGTTGATGACGAACAATATAAGGATAGCTATGTCTGCTCTCTTGCATCGTATACAATGGTAAAATACCGTTAATCTATTCTGGTTATACTGCTTCTCATTGAATACTGACATGAAGTACCATTGTCGTATCCTTATATTTCAGTCAGAACGAGTGATTATATCAGAAAAAAAGAAGGAAAATATAAAATCACCTCTGCGTTTTGTATTCAAGACAGTTTTGACATCACATTTCTTGTGTGTGTTTTAATGGCTATATTTTAATGCTTATCATTTAGGTCACAAATCCATTCAATGGATATTTGTACAAACACTTTGTGTGTGACTTTTATATATAGCCTCACAGTTATTTATGTATTTTTATATAATTTTTGTAAAATTTAAAAATATACATTACTTCTATATAAAAGGGTTCTCATTTGTTTGGATATCCTAGGCGTGGCCTGCTCAGTCGCAGAACAAATGGTAATAATTAAATTTACGATAAAAAACCAATTGGTAATTTTAATTCACAGTCAGACCTTATCTTTTTATACCATACACTGTTTGACAGCCATGCCAAGTGTAGGGGATGACGTGAGTTTAATGTTTCCGTCATTATTGACGATTGAACATGCAAGACGAAATGCAACAGAAGCCATTGCAAAGATTTCACCGTCATTAAATTGTGTTTAATTTTGTTACGTACAGAATTGTTGACATTTTTAAAATCAGAGGGAGGGTTGAGGCCAATTACAGTTTATAATTGATTTTGTGTTTTTTATTCACCCAGAATTATCTTTAAAATATCAAGAAGAACGTTTGATCCTATTCAGCAATCAAATGCAGGATTTAAATATTCAAATTATGCGTAATTTGCGCGAATTGTATTTCTGAAATGCTTAGATTACATTGAAAACCAATTATAAACGAAAAGGAATCTCAAATTACGAGAGGATATATGAACACATGTGTTTTTTGCATATATATATATATATATATATATATATATATGTGTGTGTGTGTGTGTGTGTGTGTGTGTGGGTGTGTGTGTGTCACAGTGGTAAGAATATTCGTTAATATATCTATTTACATATCATAAATAAAGATGTTGTTTAACGTATAATTTAAATGTTCAAAGAAAAACTATGTAAGTGTATTATTTGTGAGAATCTCTGTTCACTGATTCGGGTAAAAATGTGTGTATTAAAATACATGAACACTGAAATAATTGACTTCAAACATTGCTATAAGAGCATCTCACGTACACCTTTGGCCATATATTTTATCTCAAAATGTATTTTCTTTATCAAAAACGTTTCTAAATCATTGTCGGTGAACATGTGAGAAAATCTATAAATTTGGTGTGACTTATAATATACTGCCACTTAACACCATTTAAGTCAGGTCGTACCGCTTTCTGTCAAATGTGGATGAATGTTATACGAATTGTGCAACAGCTCTTCAGTATATCGCAACTATAACAGTCTTTATTTCCTTCCAGACCGAAGTATTTTCACTCGTACCCACAGTTTGCAATACCTGACAGAGAGTTTCATGATAATATACGTAATTGCTTAAGGGCTCCTTTTAGATTTAACCTGGTGCGTATCACTCTAAACTGGTCATATCAGAAGGTAAGCAAATCCATTTGATATCAATTTTTATTTCGTTTCCTTGAATTGTAAATATTCTCACTGATAGCTTTGCTCTTCCTTTTCTTGTTATTCATAACAAATGGAAAAAATACAATTGTTTCATCAAATCATTTTCTTTTCTGAAAGTAATTCCTTTATCATATTCTTAAATCCTTTTAAATTTCGCTGAAATGCATTTTTCAAACGATTTCCATGATTTAAATCAACGATATTCACCGTGCTTGGAATTTTATAAGTTTCAAGTCAAATTCCAGTTCGTGAAGTATAGATTGCTCTTAAATGATCCAGTTGTTGAGATTCGTTACGGATGCTTTTAACGTCGCGCGGTGATTCTCCGGAGTACCACCACGTGTCCTGATCATGCCTTATTTAACGAAGCTAATTTCCGCTCAGAGCAATGCATGTTGGTCATTTACAGCCAAAGGACAAAAGATCGCAATAATAAAGGTTGCTATCTTACCATATCATTTATACAGACAGTACTTCGATAAACTTTGACCATGATACCGACATTTAGGAAAAACTAAATCATGCCCTTTTTATGATTCAGTCTTACATAAGCATTAACCTCGTCGTTCTGGTTAAACTACATGAGTAATAATGGATCATGTTTAGGAACTATATCATCTTAGCATATTGATTGAGCTTGCATATTGTCGCATTCAGTCATATTTTTGATATTAAGGAAAAAAACAACGAAATGCTGCTCGTATCAAAGGTTTGTATTACTATCACAAATCAATTAGGAGAATTTGATCCCTCAGGCAAAATATAAAATTACAATGAAATTCATAAAAAACTGGAGTGTCTATTTCACAAGAGAAAATATCTTATAACTTTATTGTCAAATGCAGTTAGCAAATCAAAATTTGTGTCAACTAAGAGCATTATTTTCATTACTTCTCAGATTCTTCAATCGTTTTTAACCGATATAAAATTTATCTATAATATATTGATTTTTTTTTCTTTTGAAATAAAATAAAACAGGTTCCATTTTTGTATTATTAATAAACTGATATTCTGAATCAGCATATCATTGGCAATGATGGTCTTGAATAAGAAACAGTTACAATTTCTGAAAATGGATGTTTTCAACGGAATTTGCCATTAAAAGATATGATTATGGTATTTGTCAGAATGTGATCCATTCGTATTGCTTTCCATAGTGTAGTTGTTTCAATGTATTTGTGTTATTGATACTAATAAAAAATATCAGGGTACTAGACAAATGCTCATATAACGTATTATTATAAAACTGCAGAGAGCAATCACTAAAAAAAACAACATTACGCGCATGCATTGTGGTAGTACGTTTATTTAAAGATAAGTTATCACAATGTCTGACAGTTTTTTAATATGGTATTCAGTAGTTTTAAATATGTCTAGACGGATTCCTTTGCTGAAGGCTCCTCAAATCAGCTAATTCAAATCGAAGTTTGCCAGAAAGATTAATTCAAACATACGAAAGTCTAAAAACACCTACTTTTAATGGTATGCACTTTATCATCTCATAAATTCTTAACAAAATGTCAATCATCAGGAGATAAAAACGAATACATAAGATGATTATGATGTATTTTGTGATGACGACGACGATTACAATGGTGGAGGAGAAAATAATGAAAATAATCAACGAATTGAAATAAATTGTCTCTTTTATCGAAATGCAATTCTCTTTTCCTTTGTGTCCCATTGTTAAGCACACAATACTCATAAGTTTGCCAGTCTGTAATTTAGTTTGCCTTCTTGGCTATATCGAAAAAGTATAGACATATATCGATATATTACCTCCCTGATTATTTGCTGGCCGGCTGGAGTACAGACATATGTTCACAGGAGATGGTTTCTATAGTTTTGTTACAAATACTATCTAATGCATCTCGAGACAGTAGTCCTGTTATAACCGACAAGTGCTTTATCACCACACCACAAATAAAGTTGATTCTCTCACCATGTTTATCTGATGGAGGTCTTCACAATATGGATGCAAATGTTTGTCGATGTATTTGACCGATACAGTCTTTACATCGGTGCCACGTTTTAAGGTTTATCTGGAATCACATTGTCGTGGTTGGACCCTCACATTGACAAGCATTGATAATTAAGAACTGTATATATATATATATATATATATATATATATATATATATATATATATATATATGATGTATTGTAATATCAATATCATTGGGGTATACTTTATTTTCTGTACAAGAACGTATTGTAGCAACAGCTAGAATATAACATGGTCAGGCTATAGTCATAGTAAATATCTTAAATTACATTTCACACATACATAGGAAATCCTTTTATTGATAAAAAAAATCTCTTAAGGTTATTTAGTCTTTCAATATATTTTAATTTCTTATTTTTTTAATTTTTTATTTGAAATGTATACTTTATATGCCTCAACAGAAAAGGGCGCCTTGGTCCAGTGATTGTATGCCTGACTGCGGATATGAAAATTGTTGGTTCCAAACCCGTTTGGGGCAAGGATTTCCCAGGTGCAAAGCACTGGTCCAACCCAAGAATCGTCGAGAAGAATTAGCATAAATTGTAAGAATTTGTTTCCCAATCAACCTAAGAATTAAATTTAAACAAAACAAGACCTATTTTATCAAATATGAAAGCCAGTCATTATTTTTTTTGTTAGTGACATATTAACCATTGCAGTTAAAGTCACAGACCAGTTTGTCTTTGGAGATTACGACACCTGGGAGAATACTGTTAGGAAACCGAAACTGTGCAAAAATGGATGGAAAATATGATGTAAGAAAATGTATTCCCCTTTCCGAGACATTTATTACTTGAACAGTAATATGTGTAGGCACACGTATATCCAGACTCTTTAAGAATAAGCGCACTAACTTTACTTGATAGTTAAAGACGAAAATCAAAAACACATTATACTACTTAAACGTAGCTGAAATTAAGACTATTCACGCAGTAGTAAACCTTTATGAATATAGGCACAAACAAGTAACACGAGGGAAACGAAACGGTATACTTTAAACCAAGTCATATGAAATACGTAAGACAAGTATATGCTACTTCTAATCATTTATTGAGCTATGTCAATTTCGTCAATGATTATCAAGAAATACATGACCACTTCATATTGGAAGTAGGTACTGTAAATTTTTAATCACTAACTCATAAATACTAAGGTTTAAATTAACACAGGTCCTGGGTACGACCAGCACTATGGGCTGGAAAAGTCATAAAAATCCTTTGCTCCCAACGGGGTTCAAACCTTCAACATTCGAATCCGCAGGGTACGTTACCACTGGATCACGGCGCCCTTTAATACTTTGGTCGACGTGTTTTCCGGGAAACATATTTCTTTTTGTCTGTTTTGTTTCTTTTATTTTCTGGAAGTAGCAAGTACTAAGGAGTAAATATGATACAAATATATTTGTATTGATATACATCAAATTATATGTATCTAAATATTAAATATACATCTATGTCCCCGACTTTATATTATGACCCACTTCATGTTAAATGTATTCCTGGAAATATTGATGATGACATTATCTTTTATCATTTTGTGGAAGTTCAGAGGAAACTACTTTGCCTTCACTACCGATTAATCTTATTTGATTGATTTGTAAAGCCATATTCTAATAATTGTATACACTTTGAAAGAGTTCGTGATATATGATAAACTAAATGATTTATAGATGTGTATTTGACATACTAACTGTATTGTAACTGAACATCGTGAGACTCTAGTTTTCTTCTTTTTTTTGGGGGGGGGGGGGGGGGGTTTTTATATTCAAATTTGCTTCCAAAATGGTAGGAGTTGAAATCGGATTTTGCTACCACTTCATATCCGATCTTGAAGTTGGTGATATAATTCAATCAGGTAAGAGTTTCATTTTTGAATCGTGAAGAAGAAAGTTAAAAAAAGATATTACAGATAGTTATACTCTTTCACGAAAAAAAGCATACAAGCAAACATCAAATTCTACATTGTCGCCCAAGTGTGCCGAGCATGGAGACATTTCTTAAGGTATAAACGACAACGGTCATAACTGAACATTATCCAAATTAATATTGGTTGTTCATTTAGAGCATACTTTCTTTTATATCGTGGAGCGACAAGCAGCGGCAATGGGAAGTCATGAAAACCGTCAGTGGATTTGTTACCATGTATCGCTTCCTTGCGATATTAAACGACGCCATTTTGAGACATAAAAATATTCTATTTTTTCACTTTATTCTGAATCAGATTGTCCTCTCCAAACCTTAATATTCAATGAGATACTATGTTATGCACGCGTAAAGCTTTAATAAAGCTCAGTTCGATAAGTGTTAGCTTGTCACTACGTGTTGACCTTTGAATGTTATTACTGGATGTTTGCATAAATATTAATAAGGTGATGAAGCAAGTCTTGCAGATCACTTGAATGAAAACATTAATACCCTCAGACCGGACGGGAACATGCAACTGATACTTTTGATGAAGATAATTCAGCGTTCAACTGTGACATTACAACGAAAAATGTATGAATACCAATGTCTGCTCTCCTGTTTGTATAAACAATTACCATTGTTGATTTATTGCAATTATTTGGCTCTTATTTTATTATTATTATTTCAGTCAAATCAGCAATAAAAAAAGAAAAGAAAAAGGAACCTCTGCTTTTCCTTTTCAAATTTCCATGACAGTCTCTGGGTGTTTTATTGGTCCTATTTGCTTTAACTGTAAAATAATATCAAATCAATTAAGCCATTATATATTAACACAGACAAAGACTCTTTCCTACGGGACTTTTAAAAGATTACATTTACAATCAAAAGAAGACATAACTTTGGGATGTACGTGTAATTGGATTTCCCCGTTGTAACTTTACTAAAAACAAACTTAATATCATAAAATTTGCTTTCATTTAAAACTACATTCGATCATTTAAGATAAAAAGCTGTCGATGAAATTGAAAACTTTGCCTGACTTTATTTTATACACCTTCATTGTTTGACTTCTAATTTGGATGAAGGAATAAGGAGAGTTGCATGTTTCCGCCATTAGTTGCGACTGAACATGCAAGACGTAATACAGCAGAATCAATTGTTTCGTGCATACTTGCTGGCTAATTCGTATCTTGAATCGAT